>JAJQOW010000414.1:0-22500 GCA_037975125.1 Latrodectus hesperus | reverse complement strand
AGTTTGGTGATTTCTTGGCGGATTTTTTATATGTATCTGGCAACCTGGTTTTTATTATGTCTTTGATTTATGGATGACCTATAAGAATTATACAGAAAATTCTATTTTGGTGACCCTTATATTTACGTTATGGTGCGTGTCACAATATGTTATGTTGGTAACATTTCTTCATCGCCAAAAAATTTAGAATTTCGCATCCTGGATTATACGGCATCTGTGCCTTAATTTGTAGTTATTATAAAATTTGCTCAGTATTAAATTACTTACAGAAAAGTTCATACGCATTTATTTGAGATATTTTTAGTATTATTTTGAAAAAAATTTGCTTTTTTGGATTAATATTAAATTTGGTTATTTTTTAAGGGAAAAATCAGCTTTTTAAACTTAATATGTTTTTAGAGTCCAAAATAACTATTTTTATGTAAATTACTCATTTATTTATACCGAAAAATTAATTTTTATTTAAAAATAATATTTCAAATTGTGTAGCAATAACATATAATCTTTCATCAAAATAAGTCTTCAAAGAATCCTGTATATTAAAATTTTCAAGAAAAACCATCTTATTTTTGCTATTTTAAAGATAAGTAAAACACTGTATAATACTATTTCCCAAACCTCAATTAGTCACAAATAATAACCATTTAAAATAGAAATTTAATAATGTATCACGAAATTGAAAAAAAAATTAATTTATTCGAATAATTAAAATTATGAAAATTTTTAATTTTTATTTCTTTATATATATTCTAAATTTGTAATTATAATTTTTTTAACTAAAGCATTTTAATCGTTATTATTAAATTCTAATATTTATCATTTTAATTGTCATTATTAAATTAGGGTATTATCTGGGTTTCTTATTTTAAAAAACTAGAATTTAAAATAAGAAACCCAGATAATTGTTCCGTGTTTAGATCAGAGCTAATAGCCATTAGAAGAGGTTTACAGTATGCAGTAGAGGTGGAGGATCCATTAAAGGATATCTGGATATTGACTGACATTCATGCTTCAATCCAGCATCTTTTAAATTGGAGCACTGTTGGAGATCAAACTAGCCTGGACATACTAAATCTTCTTGAGAGACTGTCACCCGAACACACAGTGCATTTCCAATGGATCCCTTCACACGTGGGAGTAGAGGGGAATGAAAGAGCGGATTTCTTGGCCAGATTGGTGTCAGAGGAGGGAGTAAACCCAGGAGGAGAGCTCACATCTAGTGAGATTTCTTCCCTGGCAAAAACTGAATTCAATAAGCTTATGAAAATTCCTCCCAACCATCCATGGTACTTCGCCAAAAGACCGGGTGAGACCTTCAATCTTAGACCAAGATCTTATCAAACTGCCTTTTCCCGCTATCTGAGTGGGCACACGAGAGGAATCACCTTTCAGCAGGGGCAAAGGACATTTCCAGACTGTCCTTGGTGTTCCGTCAGTATGGCTTCCCCTGGACATATCTTAACCTGCCTAAATTTTAAAAAAGACGATGTCCTTCGGGACCCATCACATTTTTCAGACTTTTTTGGTTTTATGGGGGTTGTCTAGCCTAGCTTGACAACCTGAGATAAGTAACAACAACAACAAATTAGAGTATTTATCATTTTATAAAGCTTTAAGAGAAATTTTAAAAGCCATATTAAAATTTAAAAATATGATGATGAACTTGCAATAAATGTGTATATTATTTTTACAACCATCGATTAATTTAATTTATTAATTACTTGTGATGTCAAAAACGTTCAAAAAATCACACGAAACAATAGAAAAATCTATCTATTTACAATAATACAGATATTTGCTTTTTCGCATCTTTAATAACATATGTGGTTTTATTCAATTTTATTCTGAAATGTAGCAAAAGTTTTAAAATCTACAAACCTGGTTTCTTTACATATAATTAAAAATTATACCCCAATAATTTTTTTCGTTTGATGTTTCACTCTTTCCATATTTACATAAATTTACTGCATAATTACAAAGTAAATATATTAAAATGATTATATCAAATACATTTTTGTCAATTTAATATTTTAATTTTAGGAATAAACTCAATAACTCGCTCGCATTATAACAATATTTTCTAATATTATTGTATGTAATTATAAATGTGAAATTTTAAAATTAATCTATTATATGTGATTTTAATATAGATGTAAACATACATACTGAATTTTTCACTGATGTTTATATTTAAATAATTTGGTGTCAACGTATTGGTGTTGTAATACATTTTTCAACATTTATTTCTTTGATAAATTTATTAAGAGTAAAGAGTAAAATATGAAATTTTATGACTTAATCAGTTTGACTATAATCCAACTAATAATATTTTTTTTAAAAAAACAAATAAGTATCAGGGATAAATTTACAATATTTCCTTTTATTGATTTAATTTGCATATTTCTTAGCTCTGTAAAGACTTTTTCTGATTTAAACTTAGATTCAAAACACAAAAATGACTGAATTATTTAATTATTTTTTCAATCTAAAATATTAAGGCTAGCTGTGTAATTTAGGGAGAAAATATTGTTTGTTTTCTATAATTATGAAGTGCAAAAAATAACCTGATATTGCGATGCATCGAATTAAATACAACATAAATGCTAAATAATATGATTTGATGTTTATAGGGAATAAAATACATTTATAATTTTAGTCGCCCTCAAATTAACTATCTATTTGTGAGCAGGTTGAAATTTTATCTTGTATACTTAAAAAAATATTGAAAATATAACGATAGTCACTTATTTTTTAAATTTTTTTAGAGAAGTGCTATTTTTACCTGCTCCTTCGAGCGTGTGATCGGTTTTCCCAATATGCCACCAACTGGAAATACATTGAAACGCGGATGATAAAAGGCCTAGTTAAAATTTGATAAATTCGTAACTTTAGGCAAATTTTAAGATTCTTACTACAAATTTGTTTTATTTTCAATTGTGATTCGAAATTATATACAGAAGGAGTTACTTTCTTAACTCATAGTTACAACGTATTTCTGACTGCTGGGAAAATTTAAACTCGCCATTGATTCTCAATACGCATACAAAACTAGATAATCATTAACAAATAATGTAATATTGGTAATCAATATTTAAACATAATTTTGTATATATTAAAATTATAAGCAATAATGAATTTTTCGAAATGTAATTATATGCTGTTTTATTCACGGAACTATAAATAGCCATGAATATGACATACTTAACCACATAAAATTTGGCGTAGGTTCCCGACTTTTGAACTAAAGTTAAAAAAATGTATATGTGGATGTGTCATTGTAAAATTTTGGGAGAAAATCTTTTTTAATGATTATGAAGTGCAAAAAAATAGTGCTATACATTCATTAGTTATATATACATACATACACACACACACACACACACACACACACACACACACACACACACACACACACACACACACACACACACACACTATATATATATATATATATATATATATATATATATATATTAGTACTCACTAATACTAAATTTCTGGTTCAATAATCTTTGAAAAAATGTGTTTTTGTTTTGTATACATTTATTTTTAAAGAAAGGTAATACATTAAAAATTATTAATATTAACCTACTTCTTTTCTTCTTTTTCCTGGTATTTTTCTCTATTTTTTTACAATAATATTAAAATTATTAGAAAACTTTATCTTTTTGTTATTCATTTTTGGTTTGGTTGGTGTTCTAATATTAAAATTATTAGAAAAATTTATCTCTTTTTCTTATTCATTTTTATAGTTTATATATACGCCATTTCACAATTTAAATTAAAATATTTTTATATACTTTTTTTAGATATACTATGCATTTCAATACTCTGTGAAGCTTGCTATGGGCAAGCTTGTAATGATGAGGATGATGATTCCAGTCCTGTCGTCGTTACAAAAACTGGTAAAATATTTGGAAAATATGTTCAAGTAATGGACAAGAATGTTTCTGCATTTCTCGGAATACCATTTGCTAAGCCTCCAGTAGGGGAACGGCGATTTAAAGTATCAGAGCCAATCGAATCATGGAATGGGACAATAATAGCTAAAGAGAAAACACCTGGATGTATGCAATATTCTACACGAGAAGTTGGATGGGTACCACCTCCTACATTTAACGTCAGTGAAGATTGCTTATATTTGAATGTCTGGCTGCCACCAAATTGCTGCTGCAATAGTTCGTTTAAACTTCCGGTAATGGCATGGATTCATGGAGGCGGGTTGTATTCAGGTTCAGCAATGTTGGACATGTATGATGGTGGTGTCATGGCTACTCTTGGTGAGGTTATTGTTGTGACATTTAATTATAGATTAAGTGTATTTGGTTTCCTTAGTTTAGATTCTAAAGATGCGCCTGGAAATCAAGGTCTTCATGACCAACTTTTAGCCCTGAAATGGATACATGAATATATCTCTTACTTCGGGGGTGATCCAGACAGTGTCACACTTTTTGGTGAAAGTGCTGGCTCTCTGTCAGTGTCATTACAAATGATTTCCCCTCTTTCCAAGAATTTGTTTCACAGAGCAATTATGGAGAGTGGCTCAGCTGCCCAACCAACTAAAGTTTTTGATCCTGAAGAAGCTCTTGATACAGCAATTAAGTTTTCTGAACTTGTTGGTTGTTCAATCAGCGACTCAGATGAAAACGCCATAAAGAGGGATATCATTAATTGCTTAAAGAACAAATCTGCTGATGAACTCATAGCGGCAGATAATTACTTCACTTCAAAAGCACCTCATTTTTTCACAGCTTCTTATGGAAATAAGTGCAAGGATTGCTTAAAATATTTTTCGGGTTCTCCAATAAAATCAGCACAGACAGGTAACTTTTCTCAAGTACCCACTCTCATTGGAAATAATAAGGATGAAGGTACCATTTTCATGATATACACAACACCACGTATATTCAGAAAAGATCGGAAGCCATTGATTACCGTTCCCATTGCAAAGAAGTTAAGTCGAGACTTTCTTAATAATATTCAAGGGACAAATGTTCCATCAGATAGAATTTTCGATTATTATCTCGAACATATAACTAAGAATAGTTCTGATACTGCTCTCTATACCCTTCAGAGAATATACAGCGATTTCGAAATGAAGTGTGGAATAATGTATTTTGCTGATCATTTAAAAGACGCTTACTTTTATTTTTACAGTCATCGTTCACGCAATGATCCAACTAACGAATGGGTTGGTGTTCCTCATTTTTCTGAAATTCCATATGTTTTTGGTGAACCATTTCGACACCCTGAAAATTACACTCTTGAAGACATAATATTTAGTTCAAATATAATTCAGAAGTGGACATCATTTGCTTATCTTGGGTAAGTAATATTGTAATCTATTGATTATTGTTGTTTCTTACAAAAAGGCAAGATAAAAATGATCGAAATGAATTGTAAATTTATTCGAAAATATTTTTATATATCTATTAATGTGTATTCAATAATTCCTACCTTAATATGTATCGGCCATTTTGATATGTTATGGTACCATGAAATGTATCGGTTAAACGCCGAAGACTGTTGTAAGGTTTTTCAACATCTTCGGGATATTGTAGTCTTTCAGAAGGGCTTATTTTTTATAGTGAATAAGCCGTATTCACATATTGAAAGGAAGGAAATATGAAAAACTCACAATCATTCTCCCAACAAGTGATTGCATAAAGCATAAATACAAAACCATGTCCTGTTGTTTTACAGTTGTTGGAATCGAACCAGGGATTTACTGTGCTGAAGAGCGTAGTTAGAAAAAGTGATGTTAAGCGTATTCATAGTTTTCATGTGATCAAAGCAAGTATGAGATAACAAAATGTGCTGTAAGGTAATGAAGATGAGGATTTGAATTACAAATATTTTTTATAAGAAACACGTACACCTCCACTGAAAGGAGCCACCCTAACAATAAGACGGCCAAGAATTTTAGAACTATAACTAATTTCGGTCAGAAACTAACCTGGAAAGTACTGAAATCAATTCATCTAGTCAAATTAATTTTAACTCAATCTATCGAATAAATATTCTTAAAGCTAAATCTGTTTCGGGTATTGAATAGATGCATCAAGATTCAATGCTCTTTTATCAGAACATTATTTTTTTAAAAAATGCCTTTTGATTAAGTTACTACTTATATTAGTAAAGAATACATTTTTGATGACTGTGAAACTTAATGAAAGTGGTTTGAACTCACTGTAACTGTATAAACTCCTTTGTCATTATTCGATATCATTATCTGTGTCATTATTCGATGTATACAAGAAAGGAATGCCATACTAATTTCGTACAGATTAGCGAATAAACTTAATCAGCTTCAGAGTATTTGCCGATCTGTACGAAATTAGTATGCTATTCCTTCCTTGTATACATCGAATATGTTGTGTGTTGTTGTTACTAATGACACTTGGACAAGCCAAGCTCGCTATGCCTTGGCTATGTGAATTTTGAATTTTAAGTCAATTAGGAGCGTGTTTTGTTTTATCAGGGCACCGTGAATGTGAAAGTACGACTTTTGCTCTTTAAATCCTCCAATAGATGGCAGCACCAGAGGATCTACTCCCACAATTTTGGCATTGATCTGAAAAGGGAGTAAATTTCTCCAGACCATTGCATCCATGGTATCTGCTCAACGGCCAACCACAAGACTTTCGATTCCACAGATTTAACGAGCACGTATATCGCATGTACTCGGTGGGTCTTTAGCGGCATTGGGAATCGAACCCCACCCTTACGGATGGAAAGCCGATACTCTAACCACTAGGCTACCACGGCCTCACACCGAATATAATTATACCTTATATTTTCACTATATATTTCAAACTAGCCACTATGAAACAACGGAAATACACATTGTGTTCCTACTTTCTGTATGCACAAGTGTCATGGTTGATGTTTTGCCGTTTCCATTATTTCTTACAGCCTTCCATCGGGTATTTCTATACAGGGAATATACACAAATTCTTATTCTGTATGCATGTGTGTTAACCTATTCACTATGAAGTCAAGGTTAAAAACAAAAAAAGCTTTTAACATTAAAAAAATCAAATGTGAATCTTTCAAAATATAGCTCTAAGTTAACGACACTCACGTTATATTTCAAGCAGGGTATTGATAATAAAAAATACACAAATATATTTTTATATCCATTTACTTTCACAATAATTAGTTCTAATAGCAGGAGATAATATTGAAATTTGCTTAGCGAAGATAAATGATTTTACTACTGGTCCTCTGTACAAAGTCTACATAAGGATTGTTGATTTGAGAGTACTGTATATCCTTAGCTGTGAATAATAATATATTTATTTGTAGTGAAAAGAGCTATGCACTGTGTTATTACTGAAGCTCATAAATATTAGTATACGGCTTTTTCTAAATTATTATGTATAAAGGGCAAAATTATTGTAAATATATTTACTGTCCTTTGCGCTGGGCAAAATTTCGCAGGGAAAATATCTCCTATATCATGATATAAAAATATATGAATAATGATTGAATCTCAAGTCCGTTTTCCCATAAATTTTACAGAAAGCTTATGCGGCAAATTAATAATAAATTATAAGGTAAATAGAAATCTTTTTTTACACAATATAGTATAAAGATAATTTTTTTTCTGAAATAGATAAAATTTGGAGTTATGTTTCATTAGAAAATGATTTAGGGTATTATTTGCGTAAGATTAACATAACTTCCTGCAGTTTTAAAAACGATATAATTATGCTAAAATATATATACGTGATGTTTTAAAAATTTTTACAAAACCAAAAAATTTCAAAATACCATAAATGCTTACAATGAAATAATTTTGAATGGCCATAGTAACAAATATTTATCATCAAAACTTAGTTTTGATTTGAGTTAGGTGATTAGGCATTAAAACTTAAAGTACTCTTCCATTTTAATTTATTTTTCTTTAATTCTGGATATATTTATATTCAATTGTATAAAATCAAAAATATAATTTAAAGAATAATTTTACACATACGATATTTTATAAAGTTTTTTATTTTAAATTTATTGTCTGTGTATAAAATTTGCGTAAAACTCATATTTTACCTCAAAATTTTACAGGTATCCTGTAACCGAGGGTTCTGAACCAGAATGGCCAAAATATTCTTCATCTGATAGAAAAGTGTTTGAATTAAAATCCGGAGAAAGTAGAATTTTGCAGAATCCATCAGAAAAAGCTTGCAGTGAATTTTGGATACCTTATTTTAAAGTATAAAGAAGTGTAAAAAGTGTATATTTTTTGCTGCTCTTTTTTTATACGTTCATCAAAAATAAAGTTTTTCTTCTTTAAAAATGTTTTGTTTGTATTCAAAAAATTTTTTTTTTAAATAGACAAATTATCTTAATCTTTTTTTTATGGTTTTTTAAATAATCATCAATTTAAAGTAGTATTACATGAAATTTAAATAATTTATTTAAATTAATGTATTATCAATTTTAAAAAGTCTATTTCAATTATTTAAAAAATTGCATTAATATAATAAATAATTAAGATTCATAAATATACGGATCAAAAAGTATATTATTTAAAAGGAATGAAATATATACTGTTACTTGATTCAATATTATTCGAGAAGGTAATAAAAATAATATACTTTCTCATATAAGGGAAAGCTTAAGGAAAAATTATTATTTTGAGGATGTGAATTTGAAAAATGGATTATTTAAGCATTAGCTGATTATTTCATTACTTCTTAACTTTTGAATAAGAAGTAAATTTTCAAGAAAATGTGTTTCCTTACTTCATATCAAAAGAAAAAATTTCAAATACATCTTACACTTCACTAACCACAAATACTAAAATTATATTTCACCTTCACGATATTAAAAGTGTTTTTTTTTTACATTGTTTAATTATAAATGCTAGAATATATATCTCAGAATTCAATATTAACTAAGTTTTTTTCCCTCTAAACTTAAAACTTGCTTTCCTTGTTTATTTTAATAAATAAATACATTAAACACATTATATATGAAATAAAATTTAAATATGTATCCAGGCAAATCATATATTCAAAGTAGTCTTGCATAAATATTTTGCGAAAGTGATTGGGAAAAAAACTGAATTTTTTTTCAAAATGAAATTATGTTATAATTTTTAAAAAAATGAATAAATAATAGAATCAAAATCATTTTTTTTATTGACATGAAAAGTTATGTAAATCTGAGACAAAAATAGGAATGAAATTGAAAACTTCATTAGAGAAAACATTTTGTCTGGGTTTTTACTCGTACCTTGTCCTCAGATTCAAGGTGAATTCAGATAGATCAATCCACAGGATATGGTCCCACTATTCTAGAGTTCAGAAGAAGGCATCCTCAAAGCAAACACCATACCGAGACCTTGTCTTCTGATTCAAGGTGAATCCAGATACATCTATCCACAGGATATGTTACCACTATTCTAGAGTTCAGAAGAAGGCATCCTCAAAGCAAACACCATACCGAGACCTTGTCTTCTGATTCAAGGTGAATCCAGATACATCTATCCACAGGATATGTTACCACTATTCTAGAGTTTAGAAGAAGGCATCCTCAAAGCAAACACCATACCGAGACCTTGTCTTCTGATTCAAGGTGAATTCTGATAGATGGATCCACAGGATATGTTCCCACTATTCTAGAGTTTAGAAGAAGGCATCCTCAAAGCAAACACCATACCGAGACCTTGTCTTCTGATTCAAGGTGAATCCAGATACATCTATCCACAGGATATGTTACCACTATTCTAGAGTTCAGAAGAAGGCATCCTCAAAGCAAACACCATACCGAGACCTTGTCTTCTGATTCAAAGGGAATTCAGATAGATCGATCCACAGGATATGTTACCACTATTCTAGAGTTCAGAAAAAGGCATCCTCAAAGCAAACACCATACCGAGACCTTGTCTTCTGATTCAAGGGGAATTCAGATAGATCGATTCACAGGATATGTTCCCACTATTCTAGAGTTCAGAAGAAGGCATCCTCAAAGCAAACACCGTACCGAGACCTTGTCTTCTGATTCAAGGGGAATTCAGATAGATCGATCCACAGGATATGTTCCCACTATTCTAGAGTTCAGAAGAAGGCATCCTCAAAGCAAACACCATACCGAGACCTTGTCTTCTGATTCAAGGTGAATCCAGATACATCTATCCATAGGATATGTTCCCACTATTCTAGAGTTCAGAAGAAGGCATCCTCAAAGCAAACACCATACCGAGACCTTGTCTTCTGATTCAAGGGGAATTCAGATAGATCGATGCACAGGATATGTTACCACTATTCTAGAGTTCAGAAAAAGGCATCCTCAAAGCAAACACCATACCGAGACCTTTTCTTCTGATTCAAGGGGAATTCAGATAGATCGATCCACAGGATATGTTCCCACTATTCTAGAGTTAAAGAGGAGGCGTTCTCAAAGTAGACACCATACAGACACCGGTCTTTTGATTCAAGGTAAATCTAAATAAAACGATGCACCGGATATGTGTTCCCACTATTCTAGAGTTTAGAAGGAGGCGTTATTATCTGACACCATACAGAGACCTGTCTTTTGATTAAAGATGAATCTGGACAGATCGATCCACAGGATACTTTCCCACTATTCTAGAGTTTATAAGGAGGTGTGTTCTCAAAGTATTTACAATTCAGAGACCTATTGATTCAAGGTGAATCGAGATACATCGATACACAGAATGCATCTCGATTCAACTTGAATCAATGGTGAATCAAGATACATCCTGTGTATCGATTTATATGGTGACTGCTTTGAGAGCACCTCCTTCTGAACTCTAGAATAGTGGAACTATTCTAGAGTTCAGAAGGAGGCGTTATCAAAGCTGACACCATACCGAGATCTTGTCTTCTGATTGAAAGTCGATCGACAGGATATGTTCCCACTATTCTAGTGACTTCTGTCACTGGTCTATGCATTACTTTAGCTGGTAGCTGTTGGGTATAGTGATCAAAGCTGTCTGTTATCTGTCGTACGACCATGATAGCCTATATAAGAATTGTTAAGAAAAGAGCTCTTGAATACTATACTGCCAAATTGAAACTATTTCCGGATGTATGCTACAGGAAAATGCATTTCATCTAGATCAATCTGGGCAGCGTTTTTCGGCATCAAATACTTGTATTTCCGGATCTTGCTTACAAGTCAAGTTTCTTTTGTTTAAAGTTGTTGTTTTTTCAAAGCCTTATTCTAGCAGTCATATTTTCACCTGTGAATCATCTAAGCTATCTAAAACTGATCTTTTCTATGATAATCAATGATCTTGCAATTCTTGAAATCAAAGATTTCTGAAAGGTTAACTGCTTATGTGAATATATTTGCTGCGTTTCAGAAAAATCACAACTTGCTTAAGAATTGCATAGCTTTGCTTTAGTGCAAATTCAAATATAAATAAGTGTTGATAGATAGAGCATATACTTCATCTAAAATGATGTAAATATTCTCTAAAGAAAATACGCATTCTCACATAAAGCAATAAATATCCTTAACAAATATATATGCCTTAGACTAAAATATACTTATTTATGAATAATATTTGAAAAATATTAAAAACAATTTTTTGCTTTGTTTTAATTAAAAGAGGAGTAAAATATTTATTTTCTATTAGTACTACACACATTGAATAGACTTAAATTCAAATATTTTTATTTGAATTTTATACATATGATAGGCATTTTTAATATACATATGATAGGCATTTGGAAAGTAAGATATCATATTTTATCTTGCTCCCTATTAATTCACACTGCATAGAAGACAGCCTAAAATCCGAAGGGGTTTGTAGAGCATTTTAATATTCACTGCGTAATTGCTTTCCGTGAGGACATTTCATAGATAGAGGGTCGTATCCACAGGTCGCTGTGGAGAAAACCTAGAAATATCACAAGCAACAACCTTGACAAACGTGCATGCAGAAGGCATACATACATAGCGGGGGAGACGAGGTTTTAACTATCCTCAAGTTTAGCGGGTTTTGAATACTCACCCATCACTAAGTGCTTCGTAATTCTGAACCACAGTCGGGTGACGAGGTTGCACTTGAGATGGCACCCTCTTCTTCCCACCCACACCACACCAGCGGAAGAACATTGGACGTCACATATTAATGTAGACAAGCCCCCAATCAACGGAGCTCCAGCAATCAATTGAGAAAGCGAATTTGGTCACCCTCCAAACCACTATCTGCAGCAAATAATACGTCACTTTGCTGATCTCAACAGCGTGAAGCTACTGAATCACTAGAGCTCATGCAGCAAAAGACTGAAGAGCAGCATCTATCTTTCGTTGTTCAATTGTATCTGCAATCAAATATAGGACCTCATTTAAGATCCAGCTTCCTAAAGCTTAAGGATGGTAGAATTGTAGTAAATTTGGGCAGTATATTTGTCAAAAGGTTTTCTAAATGTGAAATATCTACAGTTACAGAAAATGATAAAAAGGTCTGCAAGTTGAACTTTAAAAAATCATGCTTTAGCAGACGAAGCTATGGCTACATGATAAGGAAAATATGGAATGACTGGCTTTTAACCAGAGATTTATTCCCAATTTTGTATTGTTTCATAAGATAAGCAGGAGATATAAAACTTCTTCTTAAATTCTTCTTTAAATAGAAGTTTTACAGAATTAGAAGCCATATAATTAACAGTGATTTGTTAAATAACGTTTCTTCTCCTTCCAGAAATTCATTTCTCTAGATGCCACAATTGGTAGAAATTTACAATTAGACAATTGACTCATTAAGTATAATGAAAATTTTCCCGTATTTGTAAATTCTTATGGAAGTACAGATTTGATTATTGGAGACATCTTGCAAAGCGAGAATTTGCAATGGGATAAGGCAATAGCACGAATGAAATTACTCTTCGAAGCGTTTAATTGGTCAAAAGCAATATCAATGTAAGCAAAAGTCCAAAAAGCAAATAAACAAAAGTCCAGAAATTATTGGGATATCGTTTCTCAGTAGATTCGCTAGTAATTACATTAATCAAGAAAAGAGACATATTATTCTTATCAATTTTCTTATCAAATTCAAGGTGTATGTGGCAGTCAATATTTAAGAGAAGAAACTAGTGTAGACAAAGCATTCATTTCTAGTAGAGTAAGATCCGCAAATCAGTAATTAAGAGAAGAAACTAGTATAGACAAAGGATTCATTTCTAGTAGAGATCTAGTTCAAGATCCGCAAATCAGTAATTAAGAGAAGAAACTAGTATAGACAAAGCATTCATTTCTAGTAGAGTAACGCATAACGATGTTTCATTTAGTGCTATTTCGGTTTAGCGCTCTTTTATTTCAACCTGGGGATTCCAAAAAATTGCTAGTAGCACTACAAGGATTCCCGAAATTGTGAGCAGTGCTAGGTTTCCAAATAACACACACATATATCCGAAACAGTGTAGTTGTGTTTCGTGTTTGGTGCGGTGATGAACGGGCGCATTTTTATCATTTGAAACATTTTTTAACATTATTGTATACATAAATTTATATAATACTATAACAACTAATGCAGCGACTAATATTATGATCTTTAAATTTTTTATAATGGGTGCTAATAAAAGAAAAGAAGGTAACCAGAAAAAGCCTTTCACTGGAAACTAAAATGTAAATGATTAGAAGATTAGATTCTGGTGAACGTCAATCTCAAATTAGTGCTGCATTTAATTTAGCAATTTCAACAATAAGGACAATTCTTAAAAATAAATTAAAAAACACTCACGGCAACTACTTCAAGTTCTGCAACTAGAAATACTCTTTCTAGAAATAATGTTATAGAAGAAACGTAAAAACGACTGTCTATACAGATTGACGACGAAATTGAATGCAATATTTCACTACGCCAATCTATCATAATGGAAAATGCTTGAATAATTTTTAATTACATTCAGGCTGAGTTAAGTGACATAAGTGAAACTTTCGTAGCTAGTCGAAGATGATTTAATAGATTTAAACATTGAAATAATCTTCACAAAATAAAGACTGAAGATTGCAGAAGAAGCAGCAAAGTGTAATACGAATGCAGCGGCTAAATTTTCAGCGACATTAAAAACAATAACTGAACAAAGAAACTATCCTCCAGAATTGTTTTTTAATGTCGATGAAACCGGCCTGTTTTGGAAAAGAATGCCAAAGCGAACATTTCTGTACCGTGAAGAGAAACGAGCATCAGGGTTTAAAGCTGCAAAGGATCGCTTAACAAATTTACTGGGTGGTAACACGCAAGCGCGGAGATTTCAAATTAAAACCACTACTAGTTTACCACTCCAAAAGCCCAAGAGCGATGAAAGCCATATCTAAGCCAACTTTACCTGGAATCTGTGAGTCTAATAAAAATCATGGATAACTATATAAATTTTCCAGGAATGGTTCACTGAACATTTCTGCCCGTCTGTTAAACGTTATCGCGAAATTAAAAAACATAAAGTAAGAGCACTACTATTAATTGATAATACTCCAAGCCACCCAACAAGTTTATCAGACTTAACAACATGCATTCCAGTCTAATTGGTTTTCTTGCCGCCTAACACAACTGCTTTAATGCAACCAATGGACCAAGGCGTTATATTCAATTTTAAGGCTTATTACTTGCGACGAACATTTAAGCAGGTGTTAAAAAAACAGACGGAGATAAGAAGCAATCAATAAGAGAATTTGGAAAAACTACAATATCATGAATACTGTAGAAAACATAAGCCTTCCTTGGAATGAGACAACAGAAAGATTTTTGAAAGGAGTATGGAAGAACATTTGGCCAGATTAGGTTAAGAGCGAAGACATTGAACACTCTGTTGATATGGAGGAAATAGTTGAAGAAATAGTGGAATTAGGTTTGATGAGATGGTCAAACTAACTAAAACTGTTTTAGATGCAGTAAATGTGGAAGACGTCGAAGAAATAGTTCAAGAAATAGCAGCTAGACTTTCTAATGATGAGCTCAAGGAATTAACTGAGCAAGAAGAAAACAAAAATATTGATAGTAGTGCTTTCGAAAAAAGAGCAAAAAGAACTTTCGATGGCGTTTGTAAAGAGGAGTTTGACCACTATTATTGAAATTATAGACCAATTTGTTGAAAATGATCCAAATTTTGACAGGAGTTCAAAAGAAAGACGGGGTGTCGCATTACACTCTACTTTGGTGAAACGTATCTTCCGCGTTAAATGGTGTCTTACTGTAATAAGTCTAAGTCTTCTGCTAATTGATAGCCAATTTAATTGAAACCCGTTTGCGTCGTTTAATTTTTATGGTTGTTAAAATTATAATTCCTCTATTGTACATTATTTAAGAGCTCGCAATGTTTCTTTGACATGATATTTTCAGTATTTGGTGAAAATGTGCTTTGGGTCCCCTGCTTGGCGCATTTTCAAAAAATCGCAAACTGGCGCGTTTTTGTGTGTTGTCTCGCGGATTTGAATGCTCCGAGAGACACAACGCAAAAACTACTATGTCGACGAAATCGAAATCTGAGTTTTTAACAAATTTCACCGTTGGTATGGAAACGAAAACAAAAACAATGTTTTTTTTTTTTACGAATTGTATAACAAAAAATACACTAGAATATGGAGAAAAATTATCATATTGTTTAAAATTAATAAATAAAAATAGACTGAAGCAAATAAATTTCATTGTTCAGGTACTTAGAATAGCCAGGGTTACCACGCTTGGCACGTCTATCGCCCATTTAGCGAGAAAAGGGTACCCACACCACAGATTAACCCAGTATTTTTACAAATATCATTGAAAACTGGAGAAATGTTAGTTAACTATTCCCCATAATCACAATTAGATAAATATAACTGCATCTGTCATTAGAGGAAGGACTTAATTTTGCAATCTTACGAAACGTCAGCAGTGGAATCAATCACCAAAACCTCACTACAGTAATAAAAATAACAGTTGAATATGCACTTTGTATGCATTAATTACTTATTCTCTTTTACAATTTTATCGGCCACCCCAGTTAGATTCCCAATTAGAAATCACTTTTCATGTTTTCAATGTATATAATAAACTTAAATTCAAACCTAAATGAAGTAAATCCCAAAATAAGTAGCATTGTAAAACAAATATTACTTTATCTAAATAAAAAAGGTGAAAAATTGCTGTCGATTCAAGATGAGTTTTCTATCTATTCAAAGTCTATTCAAGGTGAAAAATTGCTAAAATATTTTATTGAATACTATTGTGCATGCTAAACGCTATTTCGTGCTATTGTTCCTAAATTCAAATAAAAACACGTTAATTTACATACAATATACTAATGTTTCCTAAAAATAAAATAAAAGCAATAAATCTTGGTAAGCAACTTTTCCTGAAAATAAAATTTCTCTACAACTGTATTAGAATAGTTTGATTGATAAATACATAAGAATTCATTTTTATCAAACATAATTTTTTTTCATTCATTATTTTCTCTAAATTTATTTATTGTATTATTCTTTTCCATAATTTCACTCCATCCTCCTCAGTATTTACTATGAATCGTTTATTTACAGTTAAATAAAAAGATAATAATTGTGCTTGAATTTCTGAAACGATGTTATAAACAACTCATTCAAAAGTTGTAAAATCACTCGTAAAAGGAAATATACTATTAAAACTAAAAGCGAAATAACTAGAAAAAATAATAAGTAAATGAAAACAAAGTTAAATTCATATTTCGTACCACAAGGTGTAATAGGAATATAATAAATTTTCATAAACACCAAAATATGCAAAATATTCTACTACGTCGATAAATTTTTTAAAAATAATGAAATAAGTTAATTGAATTTTAATCGATTGCAAATTGTCTTTGCTGAGGATGGGAGTTTCTTAAAGAAATGCATTTTTCTTTGTGTAAAAATAAATAAATAAATAAATAAATAAATAAAATAAAATAAAATAAAAAATTAAAAAAAAAAAAACAGGTCAACAAGTCGTGTAATCTGGAATACTAGCAAAGTTCATATTTTAAAAATTGGGTGTCATTTTATGTCATCTTAAAGTATTAAAATCTGTTCAGTTTCATACAAAATTCCAAATTAATTTTAAATTGCTATTTATTTGTTTCATAAATGTATCTAACTTCAATTTTGCATTATTTGTATAGAAGTAATAATTTAAAAACAAGATCATGGAAATTAATCAATTATTTTAAAAATAATAGATAAATATATCGTTTTGGAAAATTAAATGAATAAATTTGTTTGAATAAGAATCAATAAATTTTATTAAACTAAGGATATGATTTTCATGAATTTATATAATTTCTTTAAATAATAAACGGGAAGAGGTTTTAGGTAGCAAAACATTTTAATGAGTTTTTGAGAAGTAATGAATTTTGATGTATTTATAAGATTCGCAATCATATTGTGATAATTATAAGAAAGGTAAAAATAATCACTAAAATAATTTATTGATATTAAAGTTAATGAAAATATAATAAATAATCCAAATAGCAAACTGTTGAGCAAAATACTAATTTTAAATCTAGCATTCATTACAAAAGTAATTAACAATATTTTATAGATCTCCGTAACGAAAACGGATGCTGGCGAAGAGTTGGAAGCAAATGATTCTTGTAACTGTATGTTAAATTTTCGGAAGGAAATTATAATAGTCTTTTTAAAAAATGAAATAATTAAACAATGAAACAGATCGTCCAAAATAAATTTTGTACCGTTTATATGAGAAAACAGAAAAAGAATTGACTAACTAACCCACAATTACTATAACCAGTTGTCAATATATTTTAGATATTATATTCTTAGTTTCAAAATACATCGTGTGAAAAAGGCAATACTTTTTTTTAAAAAGATTAACAACTCCGTGATGGATTTAGGGATTTAAAAGAATAGTAACGATTTCACGATTTTAAATAAAGTAAAAAAAATGGAAACTAAATTTAATGCATTTGTTCAGATTTATTTAATTAAATTCACGAATTAAGAAAACCTAGCATAAGCAATGTTTTCTACATTTCTTTCAAAATTTAATATGTATTTCAAATAAATTAACTATTTAAAAAAGGAAGAAAATTTAAGAATTAATTTTTCCTTTCTTTGTTATTAATTAATTAGTTTTTATTTAAAATAAAGCTGTTCCCTATTAAGTATAAATGTATGTAAGCTTTAATTTTGTCTAAACTTTAAAAAACTTACTTTTCTTAGAAATTTTCTGAACTGTTGAAAATAAAAACTATATCATTAATCCAAAAAGATTAATCATATAGGTGCAATACACAAAATATATCAACAAACCGATAGGACTTATCACATTTAATAATAGTCTAACATTATAATTACAAGATTGAAATAGCCATAATGATGTCAAATATTCAAAAAGCAAACGAATTTAATTACTGTAATAAAATAATAGGAATATAAATATTTAATAATTTTGAAAAGAATCTATATACCTCTTCAAATGTAAAAACTCAAAAGTTTACTTGGCGTTTTTACATTTGAAACTAGAGACAAGGAAAAAATTTCATATATTTCTAAAAAAAAAAAAAAAAAAAAATAAATAAAAATCTGAAACATTTTCACTGCCAAAGATACTGATAGAGGGCGCCATTAAAATAATGAAGAATAGATTTGAAAAGGTTCAAAATGAATCTGAAATGGATATACAGACTCAGAAATAGCAAATAAGGGAGAAAAACTTAGCTAATAAGCCTTCTAAAAACTCTAAGGAAATTAGGTAACCAGCATGAAGAGGAAGTGCCCTGAGAAATAAATAAGGTATTCATCACTGAATCATAACAAACTAAAATTGTAGAAGCTTAGACAATACAAATTCCTCGCAAAATGACTCAGAAAAGGATATTCAAGTTGATGTCGATACAACTAACAAAGAAGACAACTTAAAACAAACTCAAAATAAGAAATATAAAACTCCCCCATTGTTATTAAAAATACTAAATTTACTTGAAAGCAAATTCAAACTCTTAAAAAATAATGAAATTTGGAAAACTACAGGAAGCTAAATTATCAGCCTTAAAGCTGCAGACTCTTACACTCATAGAAAATTACTTTTGTTGGAGGTGACTTAAATTTTATTTTTATCTTTTATTTTGGATTCAGGTATTCCAATTTTAATCATAAACTTAGAATGTGTATTTTCTAAAAATAAAAATCTAAAACATAAACTTAAAGAATATGTAACTTGAGAGTGAGATCTCTAATTGCAATATTTGGAGCTAAATAACTGAATTTTGTAAAATACGTTTTGGCGAAAATGGTTAAAAGTATGATATGTGTAAGTACCTTTATTTTATGTTGAAACATAGCATTATTTCAAAATCATTCTGCTTATTCAAAGCACTCTCATTATTTTTATAAGACCATCTGAGTTCATAAAAATAATTAATGAATATGAAACATTTATAAATGAGCCGGATATTTCGAAAGCGGTTTAACTAAATTTTTCAATTTTTTCCTGTTGCCATGGTTACATGAACAACATCATGTTACTTATCAGTAAAGCGTTTCAAGTTTCTTATATTCTTAGCAAATACGATAATTCTTGACACATAAATTATCAGAGTTAAATAATTGAACCGTGTAGTTTGAATTTGTCTTAACTCCATTTATACTTAAACAAGATATTTACTATTGATAATGTCGGAAAACATGACTAAAAAATAATTTTAATTAATTAGTAATTATACAAGTTATCCTCAGTTGTTGGACAGTGTGTTAGTTGAATAACCAGTACCTTTAACTAATATAAAACATAAAATTTAATATTAAATTTTAGAAATTAATTTCACCCACGTGGAAGAAAAGAACAAGACCATTGAGTTCAGATTGTGAAGAAAAAATAGTAATTAATGATTTAAAAAAATCGAAGAAGAAACAGAATTATAAAACAATATTTGTCTTCAGGGGATGAAGATAGGAATAACAATGGAGAAAAGATTGATGAATCATGCACTCAGGAAAAGTGCAAAAGATTAAATGAAATTCAGGAAAAAGGTGATATACTCAAATCGGAAATATATTGTACCTCAATAAGTTTTCGAAAACAAAGATTGCTGTTTTGAAATGCTTGCACAAAAAATTACGATGAAGAAGAAAGAATATCTTTGAGAGTTTTGTGATTTGGAAGATTTTAACAAAATGAATTTTGCTTTTCGAAGCTGTTGAACACAAAATTGTGGAACGAAGACGTTCAACAAACGGAAAAGGTTTGCCAAGAAATTGGAGTTTTAAGTATTTGTTAAATTCTAAAATCGGAAATGTTCCCATCTGTAAAAAAAATTAGATACTTTTAAAGTTAGTAAAGGAAGCTCAAAATGAGTATTAAACTCTACAAAAGTAGGCAATAATTTACTTGAGATGATGGTTGGATCATCAAGAAAATTATCTGAGAAAAGGAAAAAGCACGTTCAAAACCATATTAAAAGTTTTTCTAAATTTGAATCCCATTATACCAGATCTCATAATCCTATTAGAAGATATATATATCCTTATCTAACTCTAAGGAAAATGTTTAAGTTTTACGAGCTTCATTGAGAGAAAAATAAAATAAAAGCCGTTAATAAGTGGACTTAAACAGAAAAATATTTAAAAAAGATTTTGATTTGCATTTCCACCAACTGCGCAGAGATACATGTCAAAAATGCAACTTATTGAACATCAAAATTAAAGTATCGAATGATGATGAAGAAAAGAATAAACTTACAGAAGAACATGGTGTCCATTTAAAACTAGCAGAATCAGATAGGAATTCACTGAAACAAGATCATTATAGCAAGTATCCCGTAATGCAGATTATTATTTTGCTTTCTCGTTCGACTTGCAAAAGGCATTACCGTATCCCAAGTTGACTACCTCAGTAGCATACTACAAACACAATAATGAATGTTCTAAATTTGGGTATTCAGAATTTCCATAACGCGATAATGTTTACATGTACGTTTGAGTATGAAACTATTGCATCTAGAGGTGCTCAAGAAATTGTTTCATGCATTCTAAAACATATTAAAAATGTAAGAAGTGAAAGACACATTATTGTTTACAGTGACATATGCACCGGGAAAAATAGAAACATTAAAGTAGTTTTAATGTGATTAAAAATTGTCCAAACTTTGGAAAATAATGTGAAAATCATAGATCACAAATTTTTAATATCAGGACAGTTGTTTTTACCAAATGATAGAGATTTTGGCGTTGTAGAAATGTCATTAGAAAAATAATTTACTGTTCGTTTTCCAAGTTTATTAAAAAGTGTCGGAAACGTAATAATTTTATTGTAAATGAAATGTGACAAAAAGATTTTGTATCAACAAAATTATTAGAAAACGCAATTTTTAGAAGGATAAACAAAGTTGATGGAGAATCAATGAACTGGTTAAAAATATATTGGATGTGTTTTGTCAGAAATGAACAGTATAAAATTTTCCACAAGACATCAATGAATGAGAATGAAAACTTTAAAGTCCTGAATTTATTACCATGTCATGGTAGACCAAGAAAGTTCGAAAATATTGTATTGACACCACTGTATAAAAATATAAGATAAGGTACAACAGCAAAATTCAAGGACATAATTGACCTATATTATTGATATATACCACCAGAACATCATTATTTCAAATCCCTTACCCACGCACAAAATGTAGATGAGTGGTAAATTGTTTTGTAATAAATTTATGCTCGTAATTTTGTACGTTATGTAGTTTAAAAATGTTTTGAATCGCATAAATTATGTTTCCGAAGTGTTTTAAAAATATGTAAAATAAATTCAGTATTCTTTTTTCAATTTGAAGCGTCTTAAATTATGTAGAATGGACTTGGGCACCTTTAAATTTTATAATGAATCTGGTTGTACAATTTGAAAGTGGCCTAACTCCATTCTTGATAAGAAATCGCATATTATTCACTTATGTTATTAATTATTTATTATTATTTTAATAGAAACTATAAATTTAACACCCTTTTTGATACACTTAAGCAGTATGACTCATTACCCTATATATATCTATCTATCTATCTATCTATATATCTATCTATCTATCTATCTATATATATATATATATATATATATATATATATATATATATATATATATATATATATATATATATATATATATATATATATATATATATATATATATATATATATATATATATATATATATATATATATATATTATATATTATATATATATATATATATATATATATATATATATATATATACATATATATATATATATATATATATATATATATATATATATATATATATATATATATATATATATATATATATATATATATATATATATATATATATATATATATATATATATATATATATATATATATATATATATATATATATATATATATATATATATATATATATATGTATATATATATATATATATACATATATATATATATATACATATATATATAAATATATATATATATATATACATATATATATATATATATATATATATATATATATATATATATATATATATATATATATATATATATA
>JAJQOW010000413.1:0-118296 GCA_037975125.1 Latrodectus hesperus | reverse complement strand
TCATGTTTGCCATGGTCTACAGTGCCCATCTAATTTTTCTTCACCAAGAGGCCCTGGGATGTGAAGCATATATCTCAATTAGTTGCTCAGCCTAATGTGAAACCTTCAGTGTTTAGCTCCCAAGCATGCTTGGTATTTAGTTTATCAACCCACTGAAGGAATGAAAGGCTTGCCCAACCCGAGGACCAAGCCTCAGACCGGTGTCTTGGGTGGGTGAAAGGCTACCACTAAGCCACCAAGCTTTCATGTAATGTTATCAGTAGGACAAATTTGAAGACATCGCAAATTTTCCACTTCTGACTCAGGGCAAGCATGAAAGAAATAAGTGGAATCAAGAACTTTCAGAAATGATTTAAAATTTGCATTCCAGAGTTCCAGGACAATCTAATATGAAAAAGTAGGAAGTGACTTTTATATATAATTTTTATAGCACTTGCTTAATAGTTTTTGCCACTGTATGTTTATATAAATACAATTATATGTTAGTAACTATTGATACCATTGAAATTTATCATTGGTAAACTTAAAGTTTTTACCGAAAATTTCATTATTTAAACCATACATATACTGTATAATAAAGTAAATATTAACGCAATTAGATATTAAGATTTTTGTAAATAAAGAACCATATACCAAAAATTTAAATTTATTATGATTTAAAATTTTGCAGATATTTTCTACTTTGAAAATATTGATTACTTTATGATTTGAGGTATATTTTTGGTACTTTGAATGACTTATTTTGTTGGAAAAAAAAGAAAGTATGCTAATATTTAGGTAAAAAAGAATTTACATTATTATATAAAACAATTACTTTTTTTAAATTGTATGTTGTATTTATTACCAAAATTTAAGTATGTTGTATTATTAGAAATTGTATGATTGTATTTACGTCAGGATCATTTATTGAATTACATATAGTTTGCGTGTGTGTATGCCCTGATATTTGTTGTTGATTTTGTTGTCGTGTGTCAGCCAGGCTTGCAATATGGGGTGCGTTGCTCCAATTTTCCAACTGAACCACTATTTTGGTATGGAGTCCGACTTCATCAGTACACACATGCCATAGGGACCCGTTTATTGGGTAGGCAACCATTCACACCTCATTCATACAAGGAAAGGACAAAAACAGGATAGATAGAGAGAGAAAGTACACCCATGCCCAAACCGGGATTCGAACCCAGTACCTCCCTATCCGCAGATATTTGTTCTATTATTTGACATATGCAAATACTGCGTAATACAAATTCTTTCTTACTATAATTCGATTACAAACTGTTAACGCTTATTAGAATGTAATCTGTCCTCTTAAACATAAATTATCTTAAATTGAATGTGCATGCGCGTGATTTGTATAAATTATATTTTATAAATACGACTCTTACTCTGTCTCTCTCTCTCTCTCTCTCCACAACAGATAAAACTATTGAAATGAATAATTGATTAATTTGAAAAAATTATGTTTGCATAAATGTAGTTTTATGTAATGAAACACTATCTATAATATTTTGTTTCACTAATATAATTTTTTTTATAGTCTTAGAAATTTTGCGTGTCAAACGTGTGGCTATCAAAGTCATTGGAATAAAATTCTTCATAATTTGACAGCGATATATTAATAATTTATTTTAACACATTAGCCATTTCGAAAGCTTCAAAGAGAAGACTGTGTCATTGTTTATTACATGAGTAGTGCCGTATTTCGAGAAACTATCTAAATTTAAATTCGAAGTTTACGTTTAAAATTTTTGTAATTGCTTAGTAGGATAAATGACTATTTTGCTGTAAAGAAATTTAAAAATACTTCTACAGAATTTTTTTCTAATCCCTGACTATACTTAGGATATACCTATTTCGCACTATATACCTAGGATTTACCTATTTAGCACTATATACCTAGGATATACCTATTTAGCATTATGTACCTAGGATATACCTATTTAGCACTATGTACCTAGGATATACCAATTTAGCACTATGTACCTAGGATATGCCTAGTTAGGACTATGTACCTAGGATATACCTATTTAGCACTATATACCTAGGATATACTTATTTAGCACTATATACCTAGGATATACCTATTTAGCTCTATATACCTAGGATATACCTATTTAGCACTATATACCTAGGATATACCTATTTAGCACTATATACCTATTTAGCACTATATGGGGCGAATATGACGAAATCTTATGCAGTTGGGCACTCAGTGGATGTGCTGTCTTTACCCGAAAGTAAAGGATAAAGAAAAACAATACACAGAGAGTAAGGAATATCGATGCTCAAACCAGGATTCGAACACGGGACCTACTGTTTCGACGTTATTGACGCTAACCCCTCCACCATAAGTTGACTGCTTTAAAGGAAACTTCAAGTTATGAAATATGATTCTGACTTTCTTAAGAAAATAGTAGCTAATGTAGGTAATATTCTTAAGAACTTAAAAATACTACCTATTTTTTAGTTCAGCTTTTAGCTTCTTCATTTATTGAAATTTTCTTTAACTTCAGATACATCATAAGTTTTGCATTTAATGAATATTTAACTCACATTTAAAATATGTGTTATTTAATTAAGTATACCAAAATACCACATGATCACAATATTTAATTTCAAGAAATTATTTATTACAATGAAAACACTGTTTTACTTATAAAGTGATAGATGATATAATTTCTTATTATGATCCAAATTCTAACTGCAGATTTTAAATTACCTGTTTGTGTAAATCTATTCACGTATTTCTTGAAAATGATGTTTTTGTTTACTATTCTAAGAATGAAACGAATACAAATTATTTAAGTATACAACTAAAGCTCCAATTTTATGCGTGGAAAGCTAAATTGACAGATAAATTTCAAACTTAATAAAATATTCATAGTCTTAATATAAGCTTCATGAGCCGCCCACCCTGTCTAGTGGTCAGAGTCCGTGACTACGGATAGGGAGGTCCTGGGTTTGAATCCCAGTTCGGGCATGGATGTACTATCTATCCTGTCTTTGACTTTTCTGTGTATGAATGTGTTGTAAATGGTTGCCTACCCTATAAACGGGTTCCTATGGCATGTGTGTACTGAATAAGTTGGACTCCACACCAAAATATGGTTCAGTTGAAAAAGTGGAGCAGCGCACCCCATATTGCCAGCCTAGCTGGCACACGACAACAACATTAACATCATGAAATTTGGTATCAAATTGAAGCAAAAATGTTATAAAGCTACATCATTCTAATTAAAATATTTACAAAGCAAAGCTGAAATAGCTCAATAATAACTATCTATGTAAATTTCAAGATTTTATTGTAACGTGAAGGATTTAGTTTTAAATACGGTTACAGGAAGAAAAAAAATCAGATTAATCTGTTTTATGTGTGGAACAATAATTCGGTGACAGAAATGACCTTGAATCAAATCATCATTAAACGAGTTTCATCTTGGTATAAAGGGTATAGTTTATATGTTTACTGTCATATTGTTAAACATATTAAGACTTTTTAACTTCGTTAATTGTTTTTACAAGCAAAAGTAAATCCATTATGAAAGAACTGAAATGTAACCAAATTCTCAAGGAAAACTTTTCAATTCGTATGAGGCAGAAGCTTGGACAAATTTATTGTTTTTCTTTAAGTTGATTCTTAAACTAAAATATTCTTAAACTTATTAAAGATGGTATAAAAAATAAATATAATGAACTTAAAAATGAATTAACCTAATTTGGGGGGAGGAGAATTACTGGAGCTATTTACGATTACAGTTCTAGATGTATAAACTCTGGAGATCATACTTTACTTCTATAGCCAGAATGGCTTGAATACGCTGTATATTCTTGTCAGAATCATTTTCCCCCATTGATGCTATAAAGTATATTGCAATATTCGGAATTAATTCTAACACTATTCCTGTCCTCTCAATAATGAAATTTACTGATACAGTTATAGAGCCTAAGGTACAATTCTCTTTGAACTAGTTGCAGTGCGATATATGTTCTTTAGAACAACAATGAAAGCATATAAAGGGAGAAAATAATGCTGCCAGTTCATGGGGTGAAATTAATATTCCTACATGATATATTCGTAGCATTTCAAAAGGAATAACGAGAGAGTGTCAATTTCTAAAATGATGGGTAAAAACATGGATCCAAAATTATCTTCTTTGCACATTTCTTTTTTGAACACAGCCCTTTTCCAACTTAACCTCATAAATAATCCAGTTTAAGCATTACTAATTACATTCTCAAACTACAATATAGATAACCTGAAATAATTAGGTATATTTGACATTTTTCGTAATTCATATGAATGCAGTAAATGAACTCCATACAATCATTAAAAAGTACCAGGTATATACAAATGAAATGAGAGGATTGTTTTAAAAAGAAGACACAATAAATTTGTGAAAATTATAATATTTGAAATAGTATCCATCGTTAGCTACACATTTTTTCCATCTTTCAGTCAATTGGTGAATACCATACCGGAAAAATGATCGGTCTTATGAGTCCAGCCAGTCATCAAGATAAGATTTGACATTTTCGAAAGAAGTGAAGCGCTGGTCAGCCAATGCGTGTCCCAATGATTCAAATAGGTGGTAATCGGAAGGAACCAAGTCTGGAGAATAAGCCACATGTGATAAGGGCTCCAGGCCGAGAGCCTTAACGAAGTCTTTGGTTGGTTTAACATGGTGGCTATGTGTGTTGTCATCAAGGAAAATAACTTTGTGCAACCGTTTCTTGTATTGCTCGAGTTTTTTGATTATAGCATCTTTCAAATCTAATAGTTGTTGCTTGTAGCGATCAGTATTAACGGTTTCGCAGGTTTAAGAAGCTCATAATAGATTTGCCACTCCTGATCCCAGAAAGTACACTGCATTGTCTTACGGACGAAGTGATTCGCCCTTGCGGTCAATTTGGATGGATGTCCGGGGTCAACATATGACCGATTACGCTTGGGATTCTCACAATAAATCCATTTTTCATCGCCAGTCACAATACGATAGAGATATGACCTGCGTTTGTAGCGGGTAAGAAACATTTCGCACACGATTTTTTGGTTTTCCTGCTGATGGTCCGTTCGCTCGTGTGGTACCTATCTACCGACTTTTAATATTTTACCCACATTGCTTTGAGACGACGGGAAACAGTGCTGGTCAACTTTCAATTGTTCTGCAAGATTTTCATGCGTTTGGCCATCATCTTCATTGAGTAATGCTTGCAATTCAGCATCTTCAAATTCTTTTGCTGGTCTGCCACGCTCCTCGTTTACCACATCCAGATTAATTCCATGCTTTGTTTTTACTGAATAAATATTTATATACTTTTCCTGACTATGTAGTGATAATTTTTAAAACGTGTTGTTGTATGTTGTAGATTCAATTGTATGATTTTTCGCTGCATTTTTTTTAAATGATACCTCTGTTTTTGTTAGGATTAAAAATGATGGAAGCTTCTATTTTCATTTTTGTGAGTAAGCAAAATAGAATGCAATCTTATATAAAAATTTCTTAATACAATGTTTTTGCGCTAAAACGGTAATTGATAAATGTTATAACAAAACCTGAAGCATAATATCTTTTAGTTAATCTCCTAGTTTGTTGAAAATACTCTCTCTATATATAATCCTTATATAATAATTTAAAGAGTTGAGCTTAAAAGAATTATTTAAATTAAAAACATTTTTCTAGGCCAATTTTGACCTATGCCTCGGAAACTTGGACTTCGACTGTAAGAGAGGAGAGACTGTTGGGCCTATTCGAGCGCAGAATTTTAAGAAGTATCTTTGGAGGTACGAAGGAAAATGGTGTCTGGCACAGAAGATACAATACAGAAATCTATCGAAATGTACAAGGAGCCAGACTTTGTACATCACATTAAAGTAAGCTGACTCAATTGGGTTGGACATGTTATTAGAATGAAGGACAATAAAACACTAAGAGAAATTTTTTTTGTAAAACCCATCAGCTTAAGAAGAAGAGGAAGACCTAAGCTGAGATGGGTGGATGCAGTCAAAGAAGACTGTAGGGTCCTTGGAACAAAAAATGGGAGGAGTTTGGCTGCCAGTAGAGATGTCTGGAAGAAACTTGTTCAGAAGGCCTTGGCCCATCCTGGGCTGGCGCGCCATGAAGGATGATGATTGATAAGCTAATCTAATTATTAAAACTCAATAATTTGATATAATTTTTACTGTTTCTATAATAGTCAAAATTCCATTTACCTTCTCAAACAAAAGAATAATTTACTAACTTCAAATATTATTTCCAAAACATTACGATGCTATTATCTTTCTTGACCTTATGTTGTTCAGAAAGCAATCTATTTAAAAAAAATTTGTTTAGGTAATAAGAATCATGCAAAATTCATAAAATAACTACTTTAAAAATGTTATAATCTATTCATTAAAAATTACATAAACTCAGTTTTTGACTTATGTAATTTTTAATGAGTAGATTATAACATCTTCAACGAGTTTATTTTATGAATTTTGCTAACATCTTAAAATCTTTGGATAATACTGTACAAAAATAGATTTTTTCTCGTTTATCACTTTGGATTTAATCAGATTTCATTTGATTTGAAAAGTAGCAATTATTTTCTGAACTTTAGAAAAGTATGAGAATTTTCACAGCTGTATTTTCAAGAGAATGTTTCTAGAAAAATTTTAAATATTTTATTTTGAGAGTCACTTATGCTTCTGCTAGAAATATTTTACATGCATTAAAATACCATAATTTTAATTTTATGAATATGTTTCAATAAAAACTAAATAGGTCTTTAAATGTTATTGCTCACGAAAGTTACAATTGCGCAATTTCAAAATAAAATTATCACCTTTTGTATACTTTATATGTGTTTGGTTAAAAATATATAAAAAGTATAAATGCACTTAAATGCATATCCTTTCACACTATATACCGAAAACCTAATCTATTTTAATTTATATTATTTAACTAAATTTACATCGTTAGTTTTTAATGATTAATTATTACAGATCATTTTTTTTGGAATTTATACCAAAATAAAATTATTGGCAACTGCATTCATACATAAGTAAATTGTGCTAAGCTAATTTTCTAAGCCGATAATTTAAAAAAAAAAACTTTATTTAAAATAACATTTATAACAAAAAAGGCATCAAAGTTTTGTTACGCGTAATACAAGCTATTATCTGGAAAAAGCAATGAAAAATGAAACTTGTATAAAAGCTTAAGTTAAAAGCAAATATTTTTCTTACATTAATCAAAAATACCAAATGAATCTTTTATTTCATAAGAATTACAATTTGTGACAGGAGAAATCGCATTAGTTTTTGTTGGTTTATAAAATTCTTGAAGTAAATATTTTTTTATTTGTTTATTTTAACCATGCAGATGCTCTAAAGAGCTTAAGGAAGATATCAAAAATGAACCCGAAACAACAAAAAGCAAAAAATAAAAAAATAACTAGTAATAAAAACAAGTGAAAACACATTTTCCACACGATGCATCTTTTTTTTTTCCTTCTCTCGTTGAAAGAAATAGGGGAAAGGGAAAAAATAACAGGGGAGATCTAAAAAGAAAGAAACGGAAAGTGATTATCTAGAGTAAGAGTTGAAGAAAGATATTATGATCGATAATCGGTTTAGCAGTAACGTCCGAGAAAAACGCAGGGAAAAATCAAAGCTTAGGGAGACAGTAAACAGGGAAACAAAAGCGGCCAGAGAAATGGCGGCCCTTTCAGACGATCGAATGCCGGGAGAAAGCTGTTGCCATTTACAGGTGTGTAAACTTTTAACGCTTGGATCAAAGATCGCAGAACCAAAGATGATTGGTCGATAGCTTAAGAATTTGTTCTTTTGTCATATAATTCCCGGAAGAATTTTACTCTATTTTTGAAATATAATATTGGTTTTATTCGAAGAGATGTCTTGTTTGCTTTTATTATAACTATGCAAAATGCTATCAAAAAAACCTGTCAGACAAACAAAAAGACATGTTTTCTTGAAAAGAGCAATTCTGTATGAATAAAATATTTACTGACTTTGCTAAAGTCATGTTTTCTTTTGTATCTGTTTTTGAAAGTATTGAAATTTTTTTTAAATAATATGAAGTTAAATATACAAAAAATCTAGTCATTTTTTTAATCTACTGTATTTACATTAATGACAATAAACCTATAATTCGCAATATAAAAATCAGTTTTCTTCGCATATATGGACATCATGTAGACAATATTGTATTTAATTGCATATACACATTCACCAAAAATGTGTCGACTATACTAATACTATAGGATTTTCTCACAATATTTTATTTAATCTATGTTTTTGGCAGTTTTCCAAAGGTTTTCACTTGAATATAAATTATAATAATGCGTTCATTTTTTTATTGTTCTATGTGTTAATAAAATAAACCATTTAAATTAATTATTAATGTTAAATTTCAGGAAATTATATAAAATATGATTAAATAGCGCTCTAAATTATCTTGTCCTGTTGCAAAAATAGAGTAAGAAAAGGAAAATTTTTATATTTAGAATTATAATTCAAAATATTTAGAATTTAAATTCATTAATATATTCTATAATATAGTATAACTATAACAATTTGATGTATATAGAAATGTTACTATTGCAATGTTTAGATAGAGGAAGAAGTTATTAAAAATATTGATACTTATTTTGTTCTACATGACAGTAGAAATTGAAGAAGAATATTTTTTTTCATCCACAAAATTCATGACAAACTATTTTAACTAAACGTAAACACAATTGCATGCGAAATAGATTTTCTTATCAAAATCTACTAAAAGTGATGGGAATTTATTGTGTCATAATTAACGTTGGTAATTTAAAGTAGGAACGAATCCACTAATATAATCAAAATTTAAAAATAAGATATTATTAAAATGAATTTATTTATACTACAATAAATTATATAAGGACCAAATTAGAGAAAAACAATTACAGTAAATAAAAAATTAAATAATTTGAAATAAAATAATTTCTTCCAATGCTGAATTTGAAATTAAAATAGATATATTTGTTTTGTATTATTTCTTGCTTCTAAGAAAGAAGATCCAAATTAAAAAAAAAAAAAAAAAAAAAAAACTTGAAACAGAACTGTATTTTTCTAATATCTTTATAATTAATTAAATATGTTGAACATAAGCAAAATTAAACCATTTGACAAGTGGTTGTATTCCACTTGTCCTCGCTAAATTGATTTTTATTTTACTAATTGCAAAAAGGAGATTGTTGAAGAACTAATGATCATCAAAACAAATATGAAAGGTTCTTTCACTTATTAATATGAAAAAAATAATATTGCAGGAAATCTTTATAACATTCTGAGTCAACTTTTTGTAAATATACATCCACAAATCGGAGTAAGCTCATTGTGTGCAGACAATTCTATTATAACAGAGGTTATTAACGCATGAAAAAGATTTATTTTTGTTATTTTGTCAAATTAATTTTATTAAAAAAGGATTATTCATAGTCAGGAATTAGGTTTAACACAATTTTTCTTAACTATGCTTTGAATTGCAAAAATTCTTTTGATTCTAGAAACATTTCAGCAAAATAAACCAACTAGCCGTTTTAATGAGAAATTATTCATAAAAATCTAAGGTAGCTGTATAAGATTGAATTTAAGACTTGTTTGCAATTAGAGGGAAAAATGGACACGTTTAGAAAATTCTAAGTATGAATAAATATTTATTAATATTCTGTTGCCTGTATTGGAAACAAAAATCTTAAATATTAAGATACAACCCAACATATGTCTAAATTTAATATCTCTCTCACGCTTATTATTTAATTTTTTAAACAAAATAATTGACACTATCAAGCTAACGAATATTATTTGACTGCATTTATGAACGTATGCTCTCTCCCTTTTTAAATTTTTAAACTTCCAATACAACTTCAGAGTTTTGTTGAAGTTTTGCCATTTTCCAACAAATATTATTAACTATTAATGTGAAATACTTTATGGTAAACTGAATGTGCATTGCTTGCTTAAAATATTAATTCCAGCTAGAAGTTTTATGACAAGTCCACGTTCTTTACGCTTCTATACATATAAGTTCAGAAATTAAGTATTTAATTTTTTTTAAAAAAATTCCAGCATGAATTTCAACTAAATTCTCATTTATATAATTTCATGTTTCGCCTAATTGAAATTGCTATTCAATCTTCTGTTTGAGTGCCGAATAAGTGTCTTTAAAGTAGATGTAATTTTATTTTCATAAATGGTAAAATCTTTAAAATCATACTGTTTTGTTACCACCTTGATTCAGATTATTATTTAGATAATATAGCACATTTTATTTTTTTTTATAAAAATGAACAAATATTTGCTTTCTAAAATGCGTGTGGTTCACTTTTCAAATATTTGAAAAAATTTATCAGTATGAAAAGATATAAATCCATGAAGCATTCATGAAAGAGAATATATAAATACATGTATTTTTTCTATACGTATATATAGAAGGAATTCTTTAAAAAATTTCCCATATACTGGGTGAAATTAATGTACTATAGTCTTCTTTTTACATATATACACACTAACACTCAATCACACACACACACACACACACACACACACACACACACACACACACACACACACACACACACACATATATATATATATATATATATATATATATATATATATATATATATATATATATATATATATATATATATATATATATATATATATATACATATATATAAAACATATACATATATATGCTTACACACACATATATATATATACAAGATCAGGTTTCTTTGCTGAACTTTCTGTTTTTTTAATTCAGCCAATGAGCTTAAAGAATCAATCAAGTACTGGTATAATTATTTTTAACCATGAACTCGTTGCGTTATTGTAAATTTAATACCATTAAACCATTGTCTGAAGCTCACGGAAAGAGATTTGTCGTGTGTTTAGTGATTGCTCAGAGTTAATTAATTAATATTGTTATTTAATTTAATAAGATTTTAAAATGTTACATTAAAAAGAAAATTAAATCCTTTGGTCACCCGAGAAATTATGTAAAAATACTATTCGGTGATAAAGAACATAGTTACGAAAAATGTAAGAGAAAAAGTCACATAATCGTATTCATTAATGATATTTCTAAATTTTTGGAGCCAAAGAAAAATATTCAAACATTTTAAGGCCAAGCTTAGAAAGAAAAGGTGCACAATACTAAATGATAAGATATTTGGAAGACTAAGGATACGCGAGAGAAAATCACATAAGATTATAGCAGGCGAAATGTGGCACAAAGAAATATAAATGCTAGAACATGGTGCTGTACCATCCCATCTCAATCAGTTTTATCTGAACTTCAGAATTCATTGAGAAAGCAATTCTTTTTCTTCGCCAATATTTGAAAAGATTAAATTGGATTAAAACTTTGTTACTTATACAATATAACAATACAGAATAGTGTTTTATGACTGATGTTGCCGAAATTATTCTTTTGCCCAGAGATAGCCTAAAATATATAAGAAAATAAGTATCCTCTCTTCTGATTGCATGACACTTGAAGTCCATTCAGTGTCATAACGGGAAATTGCGCGATATTAAAAGGTACAGATAGAATTTGAGGAATAAAATGATTTGTAAATGCCCCCGAAAAAAAACAAATAAAAGAAATACTTGAGCTCAAACTGAAGCTTTTAGGCCACTCAGCACGAAACCAAGACAGTTAAGCATTTATATCCCCATGCAAAAAATATTTCAAGATAATTATATTCCTTTAAGAAATAGCCAAAGAAAAGTCCATATTTCAATCCCTTAAATATCTACGGAAACTACTAAAAAACTGTAAATGAAAAACAGTCTGACAATAAAACCCAATTGAAAATATCATTAATTAAATATTGGTTTCATATTATTATAATATATATAATGAATATAAAAAAATTATCTCACTCTGCAGGAAGTATTGAGAGTCAGTAGTTAAGGCCAAAAATTGTACAACAAGTTTTAATTGACATCTTTAATTATTTGTATATTTTATTTTCCCCCATTTTCTTTCTTGTATCTTGTTATTCCATTACATTGAATTATCTTTGAAGTGACATATTATTTTTAGCATTACTTTAAAATATCTTAAATGTAAATATCGTAGTGTCATGTATGTAGAAATATAGCAAACAGATTTATCCCAAAAGATTTTCCAAACTTTGGTCATTATTATGCATCTAATGATGACAATTATTCCTAAGAATTTTAGATAAGTATTTCACTGTATTTTTAGCTACTTAAAACATAAAACTTTATAGAAATTCTGAAACACTGAAGTAATGAGCAAGTTTCAATTTAAATGTGAATAAAGTAAGACCTTTATTTTTATCGGCATATTTTAATTGACTTCAAATAAATCCTGTTTAATAATCTTTTTAATAATTTCATTTATTAATAATTTAATATCCTTAATAATTTTCATTGAATGTTTTTAATAAAAATTTTAACTTAAGTAATATTAGTTAATATTCTGGAAAGTGAAGCTGTTTTCTTAATATTAGAAACTCCACAGATTTTCTTCACAGCAAAAATATGAATGATCATGAATTAATGAAAATAAAATCTAAAAGCTGTGAAGGCTTACAAACTAAAATTTAAAAGAGGGCTATTTTAGGCTTCAAATACACACCCATAACGTTGTTTCTCTGAATGCAATTTCTATACATTCCTTGAATTTATTATTTACATCCTTATTTACATTTTAGCTTTTAAATTCATATTCTACCTTCTGTAAAGAATAATATGCACTTTTGTTTACTGTTGTTGTTGTTGCTTATGACACTTGGACAAGCCAAGCTCGCTATGCCTTTGGCAGTGCGAATTTAAGTCAACAGAGAGCGTCTTACGTTTGGATCAGAGCACCACGAAGGTGAAAGTACGACTTTTGCTCTGTTTAAGGTACATCGTCATTTTGAACCACGGTCAGGTGACGAGGCCACACCTGAGCTGGCACCCTCCCACGCCACACCAGCGGAAGGACTTTGGACGTCACATATTAACGTGGACACGTCCTCAACCCACGGAGTTCCTGCTACCCAGTCACCCTCCCAACCACTGCCCGCGGCAAATGATGCTTCACTCTGCTGAGCTTACGGGAAGCGGCGTTAAGTTACTCAGCCACTGGAGCTCACTTTTGTTTACTAAATTGTAGTAATGAGCAATTTAAATAAGAAAAACAAGGAGTATCTCTTAAGTATAAATTCTTTATTAATTTATATAAATATTTATGTATTGCTAACTTGTTTGAATATTAAAATAAGTTTTAATGCAATAAGCTGTGTTTATCATGCTTTTCATTCATTATAAACGAATGTTTTCAAAAATTCATTTTATGCAAACAAAAAGTTGATGATAAACTATGTTTTGGACATAATTTTGAAAGGTACATTCTATTGTTTAAGTAACATATTTGCATTGTATATAAATTTCAATTACATCAATTTTATACCTTAAAATTTTTATTTTGAATGTAAAAAAATTCTCTTAACATTTTTAATAACATTTATAATAATTGAAAAAATTTATAAATTTGAATGAAAAAGAGTCAATTAACTGTTGATCGATCAAAGAACCAAACTCATATAACATAATAAATATACTGCCTTCTGTTCATAGATAGATAAAAATATTTATGTGTGAAAAATTGAATAATGTAAAATTGGAGGTTATATTCAAATTAATCACTTTACCTTTGTAAACAATGTGTTGCAGTTGGCTTGTAAGCAAACGTAGTTCCATATTAGAGGGTTCACCAATCTATTTATAAAATAATTCAATTTATAAGTAATACAACATTGAAGAAAGAAAATGGTTAATAATAAATAAAACAGAATGAAAATCCTAATAATACAAAGAGTAATCTTAACTACTAAAAAAAACCAATTAATATTTATTGAAAATGGAATATATCATTTCATCAACATTTTTAAATAGAACGTAAAATCCAATTTCCCAAATAAATGTAGAGTAAACACAATAAACATTGATATTTAGGTAAAATAGTTTTTAATAAAACAATTTAAACTATTACTGATTCAAAGTTATCCATGCATAAAATTAATATTATTTTTTTCAATTGAAACAATTGTAATTTTAATTGCGAAATCTGAATTTTTTTTTAAGTATTGCTAGTTATGATAACTAATTATAAAATAAATTTTTAAACAGTTACATAATCTCACTAAGCCTTTAACGTAAAACGGAAAAATTTTAACTATCATAAACAGTTGTAACAATTTTGATTTTTTAATATGAAACAACATTCAAAGTAATTTACTTTAAAATATTTTATCATAATTTTAATTCAAGTTTGTTTCTATATTTGTGAACAAAAATTTATTCACAATTTATATTTTCACAATTGAAACATTTAAAATATTTATTCAAAATAATAGCTGCTGTTTTTCATACAAAAATTAGTATTTCGACATACAGTGAGATGTAGGAATAATGCAACATGCTTGAAACGATATAACAGAAAACATATGTTGTATTACCTGGATCATAAGAGCGATGCCAACTAATCCTTGTGACATCAGGGACGCTTCAGTCATGTTGCCATATAAATCTGAATTGTATCCGTAAATTTGCAACTAAAATATAAAAACATAATTGTTAATATATCTCTTGTAATCACTATATGAATTTGTAATACATAAAATAAAAAATCAAGTCATATTAAAATAATTTAGGTTTAGCTTTGATTAAAAGAATTGACTAGGAATTTAGGCGTGTAAGAAGAATAAAGGGAGTAGCAAACCATTTATACTTAAGTAAACAAGATTGAATTAAAAATGAAATATTTATTAAAGTTAAGCTTATTCCTTTACATTTTTATATGCAATATTTTGGATATTACATAAATACGCAACCTATAATTATTTATTTATATCATTTGTAGGCATAAAAAAGAGTTTATATATTATATTTTTATGATATTTCTCATAACCACCACTGAATTATGCCTGGGTATTTGTAAGCTTAGCATATTTTATATAGTAGGTCTCTGGCGTAAATGTATATATATATATATATGTGTGTGTGTGTGTGTGGTGGAAGAACCACTTGATAGCCGACGTCACTATTTCAAGTGCCACTTGAGAAGGGGCTCGAGAGGCGCAATAGCTTCCCCAGTGAGCAAAAAACAAAAAAAAAGCCTAAAGACGGAAGGTTTTAAATACGTTCCTTTTTGATATCAGCAAGACGACTGCTCCTGTCCCCCATAACTTTAAACTTAAACTTTAAATTTCATTCTATTAAGACGATTACTTGTAAATATCCCAAACTTGTATATATTCGTATTTGTAAATTAAATATTAGGCTTTATATAAGAATTGTTAATTAATTAAATTATGCCTTGGCCACTCCCCGTCCCCCCACACACAGATATATAAATATATATGCATATATGTGTGTGTGTATGTATGTATATATATTATTAATAGTACATTTTATAAAAGTAATTAAATATTAGATGGAGAATACTAATCAAATACTAGCTGGAGAATAATACATTTAAAATACGTTGAATATACCAAAGGGATAATAATAATATATTCATAAAGTTAGTCAAAAAACAAATTTATTAAATTAAATATTAGATGGAGAATAATACATTGAAAATACCAAATGGAAAAAAATACATTGAAAATACGAAATATAGTAAACAGTTGGAAAAATATTCAATATATATTTTAAAATTTCAAAGAAAATAGAAAATGGACTGAAGTACCAACATGGCCAGCTTCTTCAGGGGGTATTGACCACATTGGCACAAAGTATGGTTTTTCTGCACTGGCTCAAGACATAGTTTTAAAGAAGTCAGTACACCCCAAAGCCACATCAAAAATTTCAAACCAGAATAAAAGAAGTAAAAGTTAATGTTAAATATATAAGCCAAAATCCAATGTTGCCAAAATACATTTAATTTATAGTAATCCAAATTAAAATTAAATCCAGATCCAAATTCATATCCAAATACAAATACAAATCTTCAAGAACTTATTTTCCGCAAGAAATTATGATTTTATTTCTATATTTTCTTCGGTCACGCATTTGCCATTGTTACTGCAGGCACAAAATTTTACACCTTTCCTGGACTTACCAACCTCACCACTTGATGTCATGATCTGACAAATCATGTTTTCAATTGTATCAGAAAGCTTTATGTGTGAGGTTGTGGACAAGACCATGTATATTTGTAAACATAATATAAAACATGAGATTTTTCAACCTGCTAAAGGTATGGAGGGTTTTCAGCTGAAGCTATTTTAGAAATCTGAAATATCTAGAGACATTAATGACAAAGAACTCAAGCATCATGACTTATCACTCATAGAAATTTATATACATGTTGATGAATTTAGACGTTATCAGTAGAACAATGCAAAACTTTGCAGATCGAGAACCAACTCAGATTGTTTCGATTCCCAATTCTGATTTTAAACACTCCCACTGTCTACTTAAAATTTCCGAGATGAAAATTATTTAGCAAATATAGAATGACTTGCAACTTTTCTTCAGAAAACATATCTACCATCTCACATTCTTACAGGACTTTTCGAATCCATTGCCTTCTACATATTGTAAATTGACTCCTAAATGACTTTCTGTTTCAGTCAAGCCTTAGTGGCGTTATGTGATTCTACATTTCTTCATAGTCTTGAAAATCCTGCTTGTTCTAAAGTATGTGTTCTATTTTTTGGTGCTTGTTTGCATATACGTGCTATTGTTAAAGATGTGAATCCCTTATTTCATAGAAAAATCAAATATTTTATGAAATAACAAGACAAGTCATAGTTAAAATATATAAAGTTATTTTAACTATGACTTATATAAAGTTAAAATAGTTAAAATATATAAAGTTATTTTAACTATGACTTGTATTCTACGATTCAACTATTCTATATAATGAGGATTACTTGATAGTTGAAGTAGGAAATACGGCACTCGAAAGTCTCTAGCTGCTTTTAGTCAGTTTGGAATTAATTATATCTGCTTTACAATGACGTGTTAACACCAAACAAACACCCCTGTACGCATCCCAAGGAGGGTTTTACCAGTTAGATGGGAGTTGCTGGAAGGAGAGTCATAGAACTGCCTGAGGAGCTCGACACCTGTCTGTGAACCCGAACCCTCAACGAAACGGCTCAGTGCTGTTGTAGAGCATAACGCAGCTCCTGCTAGCTGCCGCTTAAGGAATATATTTATTAGACATAGAACAGATTATACAAAGGTAGACACAAAGGTCAGTAACAGTTGTAATCAGTTATTTGTTACAATTGTATTGATACTAAAGGATCAAAACAAATAAATTTCATCGCAACCAACATGATACATAAGCTAGTTACATAGAAAGCAAATTAGAAAACAAACAAAACACATGATGAAAATGCACCAGGATGTGGAGTTGATAATTTCACTATAGTTATTCAGTTTTCACACAGTTCAGGTGCATTAACATTCAGACAAAATAGGGAAACAACTGGATGTGGGAAATGGATTTGGCAAACTAGTACTTATACCATTACTTTCAACACATTATAAGTTAACAAGAGTAAAAATACTTGGACTGAATACAAAACATTATAAAAGTAGAGTGATTCGGTTAAAAGGCTTAAGGAGATGAGAAATATTTACAAAAATTTACAGACGAAAACCAAGGGTAGATCTACATCAAGAAGACCAAGTCAGATTTCTGCTATTGCTTAGCAAAATTATAAAACCTAAGTCTTAAATGTGCGTGCGCTTCATTTTGTTGCTTTTAGAAATTGAATTTCGAAGGCATATTTTGTTTAACTAGTGTTCCCAATATGAGCTATAACAAATTACATCTCCGTCTGTTTCTCAATTCATCCGTAATAGAGATAAAATCAAGATATTTTAATTATTTATGATCAATTAATTTATAAAACAGTTATATTGTAAATAAAAATGATTAAAATTTTTTATTTTTCAATTTAACGGTCTATCACAAATTATTTCATTAAATATCTTGTTATTTTATCAACTATATATATATATATATATATATATATATATATATATATATATATATATATATATATATATATATATATATATATATATATATATATATATATATATATATATATATATATATATATATATATATATATATATATATATATATATATATATATATATATATATATATATATATATATATATATATATATATATATATATATATATATATATATATATATATATATATATATATATATATATATATATATATATATATATATATACATATATACGTTTATATTTATATGTGTTGTGTGTGTGTACATGCACAAATACATGTATAATGGATAAAAATTGTTCTTTAAAAAATAAATTCATATTTCACTATACTTAGTAAAAGTAAAACTAAAAGAGTAATATGCTGCCTATTGATTTCTGCTGTGATTTACGTCCTTTATATTGAAATATTTTACTACTTCCATCCTACAGGAATTGCTTGCTAAGAATTGCAAATCCGAAATAGACCATCGTACAAAGTTCGCTTTTAGTCCGCCTCCAATAAATACTAGGATAAAAAGCTTGAAAGATTTGTGTCTATATGTCGTTTCTATGAAAAGAAATCGTAGAACTTCGATAACTGGACGATGGTCAATTCTTTAAAACTTCTTTCGTTCTAAATCACTTTGTATCGGAAATAAGTTTTTACATTCCCACATTGACAAGGAGCATAATGGCTAGAAGTTGGAAGAATGATTCCTTCGAATCCCATTTCTCAAGTTTATGGGAAATGCTGTTATTCTATTTCCTCATTAAAATTTATAGGACATTTATCATAATATTTCATCCAACATTGTATTTATGAATATTTTGCCTTTTAGAACTATAAATCTCATTTAAATTTTGACATTATTCTATTTAATTCTATTCTTATAGCTTTCAAATTGTGGCAATGAAATATTATGCGTGAAAAGTTATATTTTTGTATTATTAAAATATGTATTATATTTAATTTGATATCAATTATGATTACTCAGTAATAATAATCACCTTGTAAATCATATTAAAATAATGCAATTTCAGTGTGGCAACAATTTTAGGAGCCTAAGTACCAATATCTGTTGCATGCATCTACAGGAATATTAAAAATATTGTAAGGTAGTGAATGAAATAATGTTGTTGTTGTCGTGTGCCAGCTAGGCTGGCAACATGGGGTGTGCTGCTCCACTTTTCCAACTGAACCGTATTTTGGTGTGGAGTCTGACTTCCTCAGTACACACATCCCATAGTGACCCGTTTATAGGGTAGGCAACCATTCACAACCCATTCATAAAGGAAATGACAAAGACAAGATAAATAGAGAAAGAAGTACATCCATGCCCGAACCGGGATTCGATCCTACGACCTCCTTATCCGCAGTCAAGCACGCTGACCACTAGATAGGTTGGGCGGCGAATGAAATTATAAATATATTAATAGAGAGAGAGAAGTATGTAAATAAATAAGAATATATAAAATTTCCATTTATTTTTTTTTAGCTAAGATTTTAATATTTTATTTTCTCTGATTTCTTTTCAACAACTAATATTGTCTTTCATGAATACAAGAAACTTACTTTTAATAAATTTCTTTTTTTTCCAAATATTAAACAAATTTTATACTTTGTTTAGAAAATCTTATATATTTTCTAAACATATAACCATGTTATTCATACATGTTTATTTATGAAATATATTCTTGAACATACAGGTGAAATGTGCACTAAAATTAATAATTTTACTTAACTAATTAAACACACTAAAGGATATGCAAAGTAAAAAAAATTGAAAATCATATTATTAAAATAATTAAAGTTATATCAGTGTTCATTTTATTTTAAAAAATATTCTACATATTAAAGCAGTTTATTTAGTGAGTAAATGCCAATATGTTTGAAATCTTTCGAAATAATATTTATTTTAAATAAAACACTGAAATACTATACAGCTATGCAAAATAAATGATTTTTTTTTACATTTATTTTATTAAAATTTTATTTTTAAAATTTTTCTTTTGCAATATTATGCGTTTATTAATGTGTTTCAAATGTAAATTATAAATACAAAATATAACATCTATACTTACAAAAATTACAAGTACGTAAGAAATATAAGCTAAAATTTAAAATTATTTAAAATGAAGAATTTTATTTTAAATAAAACTACTATGCAGTATAAATTCGAAAGAAAATGTTGAGATCATTTGTAGTACATCCATAAAAAAAGCTTTAAATTGATTTGCAATTATTATAGGTCTGTTTCTATTTTGAGAATCTTCAGCAATTATAATTCCTAAAGGTGCATTAGTGAAAACATTAAAAACTTTGCATACGTTTTTCAATTTTCTTCTGTTTTTGGTAAATCTGCTTCCGAGTCATTTTTGAAGAAGGTAATTGTCTTAGCAACTCATGTGCAGAATACTTAATACATATTTTGTTTGCGAGCAAGTACTAATGATCTTCCCAAACATATCGTGGAATTTTACTTTTCTTAAGGAGATGTACTTCGAAATGAAGAGTCATTCACTTTTTGGCGATGCATAAGCATAAAATGAAATACACAAGAAAATCATTTCCGTCGAGGATTACATACTTTATTGCTCGCGAGCAAACAAAGTACAGCTCCAAATGTTTCCCTTCAAATTTGAAAGTCAGATTCAAGACTAAAGCTACGAGACTGTACATTATGAAAAGAATATCTGTTGGACTTCTGTGTTTTCCCTCTTCCAGATCGAGTAGGTATGTTTTTTCTCTGCTCTTTTCTATTCAGCGCACACAAATGACGATTCCATGCTAAAACGTCCAAGTACCAGCATGTGTTCGAATTCAGTATACTTCCTGTTTTTTTTCTGACAGTCTGAAATGTATCTCTTCAAAAGCAAAATAAGGCGCAGCTCTTCATCTTTTCTACAACGAGGTTTGCTTAATCTAAATTTGTAATGCTTTGAGTAATAAGAATATGAATTTAATAGATTTTCCTTTTGTAATTCCGGAATAATTCATAGTTAAAGTCAAAATTCTTCTGATTTGGAAAGTGCGTGTTTTTTATAACCAGAAAGAAATTATCTTTCGATTATTAGAGCAAGATTTCATTATTAAAAATAAAGCAATAAAATGCAACGGAAAATACCATACACTATAAAATAATTCCTTTCTGAATCTTGTATCAATTTTTAGGTTGTATAATTTTTTTATACACTGAAAAAATGCAATTCCAATTAAAATATAATAATGCAGTTAAAACAATTTGTAACTTTAAATAAAATAATAAATAACACAAGGTTTTTTTTAAAATATACATATTTTAGGATCAATATACTTATATGTAAATTATTTCAAACTCTCTTTTAATAAGTTTAGTGAAATTGCTATTAATCTTGTTAGTTTTTCAAAATACACTTAAAATAGTAATTTTTTAGTTTACATTATCAAGAAGAATACACTGAATATAATCACAAAACGTTCTTTTAACAGAATTATATTTTTGAAAGATATTTCATTTTTAATCAAACGATTTATCTATATGAAACACTAAAATTGGTGATTTCAATTATAAGTTTATTTTAAGGTTGTTGTTGTTGTCGTGTGTCAGCTAGAGGCTGGCTATATAGGGTGCGCTTCTCCACTTTTCCAACTGAACCCTATTTAGGTGTAAAGTCCGATTTCCTCTGTACACACATGCCATAGGGACCCGTTTATAGGGTAGGTAACCATTTACAACCCATTCATACAAGGAAAGGACAAAGACAGGATAGATAGAGAGAGAAAGTACATCCATGCCCGAAGCGGATTCGAAACCAGGATCTCCCTATCCGCAGTAAGACACGCTGACCACATGACAAATTGGGCGGCTTATTTTTAGGTAGAATGTATAATTGCTTGTGTTATAACTATTTTAGAATAAACGGGACATTATAAATATTACTTAAACATTTTAATCCTTTGCATTTATTTTTTTAAATGCTAATATTCATATTTTAGTTAGCAGGATTTTACTTGTGTATTCGTTTTAAGTTGAATTGAATTTACATTAGCGTAGAAATGAATAATCTACCTTTCGAAAAAGTTCACTCGTAAAGATAATATAAATAAAACAATAATCCAATGACATTTATATTTCATTTTAAAATCATATTGTATATTATTAAGTTAACGAATCAAATATCGTATCACTCTTTTCACTTTATGATTCTATTTCTTAAAAATTTTACAGCCAAACATTAGGCCTGTCAAATGAAGAAGATTAGTATTGAAAATGCAAAATGAGCAAATTGGATGCTAATTTCCAGGAGGCATTGGGAATAATTATTCAGAGCATTTGCAAAGAAGATAAACCTAGAGGAATCGCAGAGAGTTAATGTGGGGGAGTGTGTGACTTCACCTTTTCCTAATATAGCTGCGCATGTAATTTAAACAGTTTCGCAGCTAATGTGTAATCCAATAACCGGAAATCTCTTTCCAGTTAAGTCGCATTTCAGCTCTTTTACTCTCCGTTATTATTTATCACTCGGGAAAAATATACTTTTTTTCTGAAATCTTCACAATTTTTATTCGCACACCTTTCCCCTTACTAAGCCCCTTCGCCACCTTGTAATCCGGTGGTATAAAATTGTCAGCGATAAATCACATATAAATATAGATACAGAATCTTCGGAAGATACTTGTGTTGGGGGATGATGTTTCCCCTGGCGAGATATACGTTTCAGTGAAAGGAATACTCGTAAATTTCCCAAAGGGTTTGGCCCACAGGATCTTCTCTTTGAAAGATGTATGTTTGTGTATGGATGTTCCTCTAAAGATTGGATGATGGTGAGGGTCTTTTGACAAGAAAATTACTAAGATCTGATGTTTAAGACGATCAATTGATCGATTGGTTTGCCACCAAATTTTAAGTTAAAGTTTAATAAGATAAATGTTTGCATCAGGAATATTCCTAAAAGGTACATATAAATGAATTTTTCTAACTTAATCAATTTAATCTTATCTAAATCAATGTAAATTTAATTAGTTTAAATTCTTCTTATAATATTAGAAAAATAATTTTGATATTTTTTAATTCACTTAGAAACAATTTGAAAATATCAGCTAAAAGTAAATTTCAAATGTTATGCATACTTCTAACGTATGTAAGCATTATCCGCTTAAAAATAATAATTTTCTCAGTTAATAAACAATAGTAAAAAGAAATATTCAAACAATTGAATAGTTATCGGCATTAATTGATCACGGTTTCCTTTTACATGTTTAAACGAAAAAGAAAAAAAAACACTAAATATTTTTCGTCATAATACATTTTTTACATGAATCATACGCAAATTAAATTTCAAAAATTGAAATTTATAAAGGTTTTGAATACATTTAAATTAAAAATTAAAGAAAGGATTCTTTGAGTTTTTAAGTATTACTCAAGATTTATTTATTTAAGCTGCATTCACACTATGTCAGCTTTTTAATAATATTTTGAATAAGTAATGTATTAACTATATATAAGTGCATTACTTGTATTGCTGACATCTTTGCTTTTAACACGAGTTTGTTTTTTAATTTTACTAACGCTACACAAATTATTAATAAAACACACATAAATTGAATTAAAAAGTTTACTATTGTTATGCATTTAAAGCACATTTATGGTGTCAGCTTTTTAATAATCAAAATTTAAAAATTTGTTTTTTAAAACTATGTAGAGAAGACTCGTATTTTTTTACAATTTAAGTTAAATGTTATTATTTTACATAATATATTGATAATATAATATAAGCAAAAATTAATGTTTCTGTTATAACTTTAATGAAATATTCACCAACAAAATAAAATATATTATTCTTGAGATGTTTGGCACTTCAGTTCCTTATATATATATATATATATATATATATATATATATATATATATATATATATATATATATATATATATATATATATATATATGTAAGCATTTTTTCAATTAGGATTCGGAAATGTAATGCTTATAAATCCCATTAACGTGATCAGCATTTAAGCATAATAATTAGTGTGAAAACTAATACCAAACATTATTTAAAGTTAGGAATTTGATTTTGAAGGAGTATTGATATTAAGAATAGATTAATAATTAGAATTTATTGTTTATGTATTTTTGAGATGCTAATATATGAAAATGTCGAGTTAATTATATGTATAAAAGTGTATGAAATCAACAAAATTAAATTTTTTATGTATTATTTTCAAAAAGTTAGTAAAAGATAAAATTTAGAATACACTCTAGATGAGAACAAATTTTAAAATTATTTTACAACAATTTAATGTTTTTTCTAAAAATATTGAATCATTGTTCACCACTATAATCACCGACACTACGTGACTCCCATAAAATTTGATTGAATTTATTTGGAAAGTATAATATATTTATCAAAAAATGCTGTTATCTACGTTATTTTAATTTTTCTGCCTACTTTTTTCTTTTATATTCACCAATATTTGTTTTCTATTTAATATTACAGAGTATTTTGATAAATAAAATTCTTCCGCATTTTAATTTTCTAAAAACTTTTGATGCAAATGTGATATATGATGGTTATTTAATTACAATGATTATTAAATTATACGAAGTTCAGTCATATTGACGCTTAAAATGCCAGGAAAACATTTGCCTGATCATAATGCTTCCGTCTCCAGATTGGACAGTTCTAGTAATGATTATAGGGTGTATATTTTCAGAGGTATCACGTCGTATATACTAAAATCCATCAGTCAGATGAAGCATAAATCGTGATTGATCAGAAAACGCTACCTGTCAGCATTCAGTGGACGCCCAGTTGCGTTACCCGAGTGCAAATGGCAGCTTCTTCGCCAATGAACAGCAGCCACCACTGTCCATGTGCATGAACCAGGCTTCTACTTTCAAGCTCCAGACTGAATAGTAGTTTGTTAGACATTGCTGTTAGCCTCATGGTTCATCTGAACTATCAGTTGCTCAACGATAGCATGACTATTCGCCCGAACATCTCACCATATCGCCGAGATGGTAGCTAAGCGGTTAAAACTCTTGCCTTCGGTTCAATTCTTCATAGGTTCGAATTCCATTTTTGGATGTGATGCTTGTAATGGTTCAAAATCAACTTTAAATCGTAGGTTCTGGTCTAATTAGCTTTCGTATGCAGAACATAATCTTTAAATGACAAAACAAACAAAAGAATCTCCGCAGACACCATTCACCATGGTCATCTATGACCTTTGGTGCATCTCACATTTCACGTCACAGACAGTCTCATTTTGCCATGCATGGTATATTTATACCACAATCCACAATCTACAAGCGAACTTGGTTCATGAACTTAACTTCTTGTGCAGAAAATAGTCGTTGAATAACAAAACCGAACAAGAGAATCTCCGCTGACACCATTCACCATGGTCATCTGTGACCTTTGGTGCATCTCACATTCACGTCACAGACAGTCTCATTTTGTCATGCATGGTATCTTATCACTACCAATAACTGCAGCAGAGAACGGTTTCTTGAACTTAACTTCGTATGCAGAACATCATCTTTAAATGACAAAACAAACGAAAGAATCTCCGCAACCACCATTCACCATGATCATCTATGACTTTTGGTGCACCTAACATTTCACGTTACAGACAGTCTCATTTTGTCATGCATGGTGTATTTATACCACAATCACAAGCGAATGGTTCATGAACTTAACTTCGTATGCAGAACATAATCTTTAAATGACAAAACAAACAAAAGAATCTCCGCAGACACCATTCACCATGGTCATCTATGACCTTTGGTACATCTCACATTTCACGTCACAGACAGTCTCATTTTGTCTCATGCATGGTATATTTATACCACAATCAAAAGCGAACGGTTCATGAACTTAACCTTTTCGGAAAATACTTCCATCCTTGGTCCGTAACCAAAAGATCATATCCTTTTGTACATCCTGTGATGTCATCTGCCTTGTGCGATTGGTTACATAAAGTCGTCATCGAAAGTACTAGGTGACCACAGTACTGTGACTGTACCACTTAATATGTGCTCATAAAAAAAGCAAATGGCTTTCAGAATTATTATTTATACTGAGAAAAGGTATTTTTTTTTGGTTTGAGCAAAATTTTTAAGATATTTTAATTTCCTCACAAGAGGCATTCACATAATGACATTAAGACACGTTGCTTATTTCTTTGTTGATGTGTAGTGTCTCATTCAGACATATTATTGGCCATAATTATAAGTTGTTAAAGCAGCTGAGGTGGCAGATCGTATCATGGATGTAACACCAGTGCCGGTAAGTGCTTGCTCTGTTTCCTCAGACCATTCCCTTGAAAACCGCGTACTAGATGAAATTAAAAAGCTAAGCTTGCGTGTAGACCAGATTTCTCGAGGCAGAAGTCGTAGCCATGAGCGTAACCACTCATTCAGGAAACGTAGCCGCTCGCATACAAGGAAATATGACCAGTGTTGGTACCACTATAAATTCGGCGAAGCAGCTCGAAAATGTTCGCCGCCATGTAAGTTTGCAAAAAAAGAGACAGGCCACGCGTAATGGCGACTACCGCCTTGCCGCGAAATTCTCGTCACCTTTTCATGCGCGACAAAAGATCAAATATAAGCTTTTTAATAGACACAGGGTCGGATGTTTCCATTATTCCAGCCTCAAAAATACAACGTAGGAACAAATTGCACATGACACTTACCGCAGCCAATACTTTTCCCATCCAAGTTTATACCACTCAAACTCTTTCGTTAGACCTTGGTCTGAGAAGAATATTTCAGTGGACATTCTTAGTGGGAAACGTAACCACTCCCATGATCGGTGCAGATTTTCTTTTAATTTTAATTTAGTACCAAATTTATCGCAACGTAAGCTACATGATGCAACCACCAAAATAAATGCTGACGGTATATTGCGCAACAGCAATGTTCACTCGGTAAAATCTGTATCAGGTGATAGTTTTTATCATAAGTTATTGGAAGAATTCGCTGAAATTACAAGACCGCCGCGTCCAGATCAGGACATAAAACATTCAGTGGTTCATTTTATTAACACGATTGGTTCGCCAGTAACGTCCAAAGCTCGTAGACTTGCATTTGACCGCTTGCGTATTGCTAAGGAAGAATTTCAAACCATTATTCAATTAGGACATATGCGCCCCTCTAAAAGCAATTACGCATCACCATTGCACATGGTCTCAAAGAAGGATACCACTGAATGGAGACCGGTTGGTGACTATCGAGCACTAAATTCTCAAACCATCAAGGATAATTATGGCGTGCCAATGATTTTGGATTTCACATCAAATTTACATGGCACAAAAATATTTTCACATATAGATCTAGTAAAAGCTTATCACCAGATTCCCATAAATCCGGCTTATATTCACAAAAGTGCAATAATAACTCCTTTCGGATTATTCGACAGCACACGCATGCAATTTGGCCTCTGCAATGCGACAGCAACCTTTCAAAGGTTCATTGATGAGGTCATTCGGGATCTGCCGTTTGTCTTTACATTTGTGGATGACATCTTAGTGGCATCAAAATCACCTGAATATCACATCGAACACCTTAAAACATTATTTGGTAGATTACAGACTTATGGTCTCAGCTTAAAACCCTCTAAATGTATATTTGGTAAATCGTCAGTAAACTTTATAGGTTTCAAAGTATCTGAAGCTGGTCTTGAACCCTTAACGGAAAAAGTAAATTGCGTACTAAATTTTCCCCAACCAGAAACTTTAACTCAATTAAGGCGTTTTCTTGGTCTGTTCAATTTTTACAGACATTTTATTCCGAAAGCAGCCCATATTTTATCACCCCTAACAAAATTTTTAGAAGGGATTAAAAATAATAGAAAAGGCAGGAAAGGTGGGAAAAACGATACAGAGAAAATACAATGGTCTGAGGTGGCAGGAGAAGCATTCCAACAGGCAAAGAGCGCTCTAGCCAATGCAACTTTGATTCGACACCCAATTACAGGCGCTAAGCTGAGTGTGTTCGTCGATGCAAGTGATTTTGCGGCTGGAGGTTCCCTAATGCAGCTGAACGAACACAAATGGGAACCAATTGCCTTTTTTTCAGTGAAGCTAACGGAAAGCCAACAAAAGTTCTCAAGCTATGATAGGGAGTTGTTGGCAATGTATACCGCTGTGAAGAAGTTCAGACACATGCTCGAGGGTCGAGTGTTCAGTATTTATACTGACCAAAAACCACTCGTTTATGCCTTCAAGCAAAACCCTGACAAGTGCAGCCCACGTCAATGGTGACATCTGGATTTCATATCTCAGTTCAGCACAGATATCCGCCATATCAGCGGATTCAAAAATACAGTGACTGATACTCTCTCAAGAGTTGAAACCTGCAAAATTTCAACATCACCTTTCCTAGACTTCAGTGCCTTGGCAGCAGCACAGCATAGCGACACCGAACTGAAAGAATTAATGCAAAATAACACCACTTCTCTGGAATTGAAAAGAATGTCTTGTCCTCTAACATCTACAGAACTAATCTGTGATGTGTCAACAGGCACACCAAGACCTTTCGTTCCAGAAAGTTTCCGCAGAATTGTGTTCGAACATTTTCATTCTCTGTCCCACTCAGGAATAACAGCCACAACACAACTGATAACTGCAAGATATGTGTGGCTTGCTATGAGGAAGCACCTCAAATCTTGGGTCAGGAGTTGCAATTCGTGCCAAAGATCTAAAATTAACCGACATAACAAAACTCCTCTTGGAACGTTCACAGTGCCAGATGCAAGGTTCTCACACATTCATGTCGACCTAGTGGGTCCTTGGCATCCATCAGAAGGTAAAACCTACTGTCTAACAATCATGGTCAGATTCACCAGATGGCCTGAAGTGATACCTCTTCGAGACATCACTGCTGAAACCGTTTGTCGAGCCTTGTTCAGCGGTTGAATTTCACGGTTTGGATGTCCTTCTACGATAACTACTGATCAGGAACGCCAATTTGAGTCTTCCTTGTTCAGGGAAATGTACAATTTATTGGGCACCAACAGGATTCGAACCACATCATTTCACCCTCAATCCAACGGTTTGGTAGAACGTTTCCACCGAGTACTGAAAAGTGCACCCATGGCCCATGCTCATACCAGATAGACTGAAACCTTGTCTCTTGGGAATCAGATCAGCAGTCAAGCCAGACATCAACTCTTCCAGTGCCGAACTGGTGTATGGTACTTCATTGAGATTACCGGCTGATCTGTGTACAGATACTCCATCACAACATCCTTCTGCAAACGACTTTGTGCGAGAACTGAGGAGTAAGATGAACAGAATCAAACCATGTTCCACATCTGCACATACAAAATCCAGGATATTTGTACAACCAGAACTAAACTCCCTTACACATGTGTTTCTTAGGTTGGATAAAGTGACACCACCACTTTCTCAACCAAATACTGGTCCTCACGAGGTTTTTCAAAGGGATCAGAAAACAATCACCATTTATATCAATGGTAAGAAACGTTGTGTTTCTCTAGACAGAGTCAAACCAGCCTTCATTATGACTGTGCCAAATTTTAACTCAACTGTATTAGTCTCACACCCAAAGGGACAGTCCAGTGCAGGAAAATCTGGTCGGAGAGTTCAATTTCCTAAAAGACTCATAACTGAAATAGACTAGCAAATACGTCTAACAAAAAATGTTTTCAAATGTTACCTATTGTTTGTACAATTATTTTTTTAATGTTACCTATTTGTACACATAATTTTTTATGTTATCGTTCGTCCCTCACTGAGGGGATACTATTGTGGTAAGCAATATAAATAATACTTTTAAGCCTCACAAGATGGCAGTACAAGCTGGATTTTCTCCTGTGAGCTTGGAGGCTGCGCATGCGCGAAGGCAGTTTTTTCTGACTGCGGAGAGAGAAGTATAAATGCGCTCCTCTCAGTCACACGGATTGTAAAAGGTCGCGGATGTCGCGACGGATGTCGTTATTGTTAAAGTTGTAAATAAAATCTCTTTTTTTCTATCTTAGTCAATCGTAATTTTCGAGGCTACATTAACACACCAAAACTACATTAACTTCCCCGGTGAGGAATTAGTCCACATTTTCTGTGAGCACCGTTCTGAGAAAATAAAACCGTGCATTCTGTGCACAACGTTCTCCACAGCCGTGCGTAACATATCACGAGGAATATTCCGCACTGTCTTTGTTATGTTGTCCTTTAGAATAGACAAATTCGATGCTCCACCAACATAAACGCACGTTCCGGTAACGAGAGGTCATGGCCACTGGAGCTCATTTACTGCAGCTTAGAATATTTGTCGGAGCTGTCTACTATTTGCTTTTATGGCCCCTATTACTGGTACTGTCACTACAAAACATTTGAATTTTTCTTTGATAACCGTGTTTTATGATAATTCTCATTATTGTAAGCTACAGCAGCGCCACAACATGCCTTTACGGTGACTTTGGAACTAAATTTTTTTTACGGAATTCTTTTCCCATGTCTTAATTAGTCTAAATACCAAGTTTGGTGTCATTTCGGTTATTAGATTGCGCTACAGGACGTTCTGAACACTGTCACTTTAAAAAAGATCACCCTGTACTTATAAAATTTTTGAGCTTTAAAACTTTCAAGTATTTTTCAACAGAAAAAATACAATTTAAAACAAACGATTGGTTCCAGGCATGCTCATATACCCAAGGGGCACTTTCTGTCAACAGGAAAAAAAGACCACCCCCTTTTCTAATTTGGCACTGATGTTGGCATTAGTAGAATGCTTTTCTCTTGATGGACTCATCAGGTTAATGGCGTATTGGTTAAACTAGTCCGAGTAGGACAGAAATTTGTCCAAAAAATACTGTAGTGATGAAGATAGAAATATAAAGCTATTTTAATGTAAGAAAAGAAAAAAAAAGGTTTCAAATCATTGAGAATATACAAGTAGCAAAAATGGAATAAAAAAGTTTATTAAAATAATTTCATTTTTGAATTATAGAAAAGTCTAAATTACTATTTAATTTTAAGTGAACAGTATCCATTAAATATAATGCAACTAGTATATGCAGCTTAAATTAACACTTAAGACGTGGAAAAAATAAAAATCACTAGCCTAAAAGGTTTTGCAATGTAATGATTTATTCATACATGGTGATACAAACTACTTTATTCTAAAATATTTCCAATAAAATAATTTAATGGTATTTTATCATAAAAAATATTTTCAAGATTAAAAAATATTAAATAAAAAGTGTGTCTCAAGTGCATTTAAAATTGCTTTATTTTATTAAAAATTAGTTTTAATGTGACGGAAAGTAACTTCCTAGTTAACAAAAATTTATATTTTGTATTATGAGTTTTTTGTATAAATGATGTAGGATGAAATGATAATTGTTTATTGAAATATCTAAATATAATGAAAATAAAATTATCATTTTTGCTTTAAATTTCATTAAATAAACAGTTTCTTTAGAATATATAATGACTTCTAAAAAAATGGCCCCTGAAAGTGAAAAAATCTTCTTGAATGATCATAAAATACACTTAGATGTTAAATATATAGAACAATTTTTCGAAGTTTTATCGCTGATTTTTAACTTGAAAGTGCCCGCAATCTTGTTTAAAAAATGTTGTTTAGTTGCAAAAACACAAAATGTATGTTTTGTATGTTAGCATATTATATATACATATATTTGTTAGCATATTTTGTTCTCAAAATGTGTTTGATTGCAAATATTCTATGATGTTGATTTTATACAATAACTTTTGGAACTGTAACATTATTTTTGGTTGCAAATATGCAGTTTTAGAAATGTTGATAAATTTGTTGCCAATTTAACTACTACGATTGATTTATTGATTGTAAAGAGGAACTCCTATGCTTCATTTTTGTCACTGGCAATAAATAATGTAGCATTGAAATAAATAAATTCCATTCTTCATTTTGTTAAAATAAAAGACTTACTATTTTATTCATTTCAAATCTCACAAATGATGTTATGATTATGCAGTTTCATCAATCATCATAAAACTGCATAATCATAACATCATTAACAGCATTAAGCTGTATAACACCAATTATTTTTAAACAAAGGACTCAATTATTGATTACGTAAAATTAATAGCCGTTATTTTTTGATGAAAATATTTTTATATTCGTTTCATCTTAAAAAGTGTCATTGAATAAAAATGATAAACTAAGCATTTTTTTGATTCATACAATAATAATGATTCAATTTACGGAAATATGTATACACAACTATATATTACTGCACATTTCAAGGTACAAAAACAACTTATTTTACAGTATAAAATCATTTAAAACTTAAGATTTTGATTTTTTTCAAATTTACGCTTCTTTGTGTAAAATATTTAGGTGCTGTTATATTTATAAAGATACAAAATGAAGTTATAATTTATAAATACTAACATATTTTTATGAACTTATAAAACTATCTTTTACCCCATATTATTATGTGTATTATAATATTAAATGAATGATATAGAAATTAAATTTTATGAAAAAAATGAATTATATGAGTCATATTGCTTTTTAATACAAAGTTCCACCTTAAATATTTTTAGATTAAAAAAAGATTACATTGATTATTAACTAATTTTATTAAAACTGAAATAAAATACCAGGATACCACGAAAATGTTGAGGATCATATCGTTGATGAAAATTTAATTTAATGAGTCATTAACCAAACTATACATTTTACAGACGTTTTCCATGTGATTTCATCCATTCAAATTCTCTAAGAAAACGAAATAATTCCAAATAATGAAGATTAAATTCTCGACTCATTTTTTTTATCATCAGATGCGTTTTCAATCTGATAATGTTTTTCTATCAAGAGAATCCAACAACACATACATTCCTCATATTCTCCTGATAAACGGAATTAGAAAAGATGATATATTCTTAATCAAGGCGATACGGGTCCAAATTGTTCAGCCACCCATCTCAAACGGGTGAGCGTAACATGCTCTCATCTTTATTGTACAGTGTCATTCAATAATGTATGGCATTGTGGCCATTAAGGTGGAAGAGAGAGGATCTCCTTTCTCCTAAGAAAACCCTTCTGGAAAAGGGTTTTCCTGGAGTCCTCCAGGAAATACAATATTCCTCTCTCGTCTCCTAGGTACGCGGGAGATAGGGAATTCTTCCGGATGACTAAGGCCTCGCAGGAGAAGAATTATGATTCTGAGCACCAAACGGAAAGGAACAGTATTTAAGTTAAATAAGATAAGATGAGAGCTGTGCTGTATTTATGTATAACATTATCAAAGAGTATATAACAGAAAAACGTTTGTTTACTAATGGGAAGATAATATTATGAATTCCCTTTATACATTGATGATACCATTAAATGAGTATATAAAAGAAACATCAGAAAATGCAGATGCAATTATCGATAATACTCTATTATTTATGCATAGTCAAAATATGTTTTTAATAACAACTATGTATATATAATTCTGCCGCCCAACTTGTCTAGTAGTCAGCGTGCCTGACCACGGATAAGGAGGTCCTGGGTTCGAATCCCGTTTCGGGTATGGATGTACTTTCTTTCCATATCTATCTTGTCTTTGTCCTTTCCTGGTATGATTGAGGTGTGAATGGTCGCCTACCCTATAAACGGGTACCTATGACATGTGTGTAGAGCAAAGTCGTACTTTTACCTACATGGTGCTCTCAATTAAACGAAAGACGACCCCAATTGACTTAAATTCGCATAGCCAAGGCAAAGCGAGCTTGGCTTGTCCAAGTGTCATTAGTAACAACAACAACAATATATAATTCTATTCTACTCATTATTTACTTATATTTTATAAAAAAAGTTCTTATTATATTTCAAAAATAGTATTTGCTTTGTTAGTATATTCTTGTTTATAATTGAAATAAGTTATTTTATATTAGAGTAATATGTATTTGATTAAAGCATATTATTATAGAATTAATGTATAAAATTACCTATTAACTCAATAGGAATGGCTAAGTATACTGTGCCCATTTAAAATGCTTAATTAACTGATGTATGATGAATTGCTTAAGTGAGCAAGAATTTAATCTTCAAATAATTCATTTTTGTAATATTGGAAATGTTGAGTGTTGTATTGTTATTTACAATTGTTAAATATAATGATAATTTACAATTGTTAAATATAATATAAAATGATATCATTGAATTAATGTGTAAGTAAAGCATCTGAAAATGCAAACTCAACTACTTTTATTCGCTTACAACGATTAATAAATTGTGTGTGTGTGGTGTTTATTAATTAACATATAACATTAAAAGATAGATAAAGATAATTTTCTACTGTGTAAAACATCTGCTTCAGGTAGCACTAATTTATACATTAGATAAATTTTTGTTATCACTTAAAAATTTTATTAATATTTATAATCAAAAAATATAGGTCCAAATTAAAAAATGCTATCTATTTTAAAAAGGAATTGATAATTCTTTATGATTAGTTTATAAGAAACTATTATAAAAATGCAACGCGTTATTTTTTTATTTCAATATATTAATTTATGATGCGAAATTAATTGGCATTACTTTACTGCAAAAATACATTATTGTGTTCTTATTTTTTTAAATAAAAGTTAAAGTTGTTATTGTAAAGAGGGTTGCAATAATATACTGCATAGATGATACTGCATGAGATTCTTGAATATTTTACCGAATAATCGTAATATAGTTCGTAATCGTAATCGTAATAATAACTCGAGTTATAGGTACACTATTGTTACAAAAATTTGCTTTCAAAATAAAAAAGTTAGAAAGATGACTTTTTGCGACAAAGCATAAATTCAGAAATACAGCATGCAAATAAGAAAGTTTTATGATTCAAAAATTGGAATAAATGTATGAATATCTATTCAATTTACAATGCTTGACAATTTTTATTTTCAATAATGTTTTCACAATATACGAATTTTTTTAATTTAGGAAACTTGAAATGCTAGATATCTATGTTTTTTTGGTGGGAAATTATTTTTAAAAAAAAAAAAAAAAAAAAACTTTGGAAAAAAAAAGGAAAATTTGGCTTGAAATTGGGTAAATTGTGCATACGAAAACATAAATTGATTAAAACAACCTATTAAATATTACAACAGTAGATACACTTGATTACTATTATAAATCATAAACACAGAATATTCAATAAAATACAGAGTGTATTTGCTATTACATTATATCTTAAATATATGAAAAAACATTTTTATTTCTCGTAATGCAATAAAATATTTTCCTAAATTTTGATTTGAAATCATTTTTTTTGGTTAATTGCAAGGATTAAATACAGTAAAACTATAAAAAAGATTAGCCACTCATTTATTTTCTGTTCACAAGTTAATGAGTATGACTTTATCTGAAACTGAAGTACTTGTAATCAGTTTAGAATTCCTTTTGTACTCTAATTTTTTTGGCCTGGTTGGTTAGGAAGTCGTTCTCCTTATCGGAAAGTAGTGAGTTCAAATCCCGGTGGACCGAAGATGTGTCGTGTTCCCTATTGGCGGTTTAAGAACGTTAAAACAAGAATTGGTCGCAATGTCCTTCAAGTGAAATGATACCTTTGGGGTGACAGGCCAAATATTGGAAGTCATCTGCTTGGTCCCTGCTTAAAATCACGAAAACTCCAACCGGATGTTTTTATCAAACTGGTAGAGCACAGCTCAGGACTAGGTACAGGAAGGCATGTTGGTGCAACAACAGCAACGATCTAGTTCTTGGTCATATCAGTCCATGTGGTGAAAACATAACCAGGATAGTTATGAGTTGTTTTTGCAACTATAACCAATATCATCATAATTGATACAGGTGTTTAATTATTTAACTCGGTATTTTAAATGAATTGAAAAACATTAAAAGTCAAAATAAATGAAAATTCTAGAATTCATGTAGATTTTTTTCTTATTCATATTATACTGATTTATTATTTTAGAAGACAAAAATAGTGTGTAATATTTTGATTTCAAACGTTATTGATTTTTTTAGAAAGACTTGTTAATTTGTTATAAAATTATTATGCACGCAAATAAAAAATTCATTTTGCTTCTTCTGTTTAATTATTTATATCGGATAAAGGTGTTTAATTATTTAGCTCGGTATTTTAAATGAAATAAAAAATATTGAAAGTCAAAATAAATGAAAATTCTAGAATTCATTTAGATTTTTTTCTCTAATTCATTATGATGATTTATTATTAGTGAAGGCAAAAATAGTGTGTAATATTTTGATTTCAAACGTTATTGTGATTTTTTTAGAAAAACTTGTTAATGTGTTATAAAATTATTATGCACACAAATAAAATTCATTTGGCTTCTTCTGCTTAATTATTTAGCTCGGTTAAAGGTGTTAATTATTTAACTCGGTATTTTAAGTGAATTGAAAAATATTGAAAGTCAAAATAAATGAAAATTCTAGAATTCATTTATATTTTTTTTAATTCATATTATACTGATTTATAATTTTAGAAGACAAAAATTATGTATAATATTTTGATTTCAAACGCTGTTGATATTTTTAAGAAGAACTTATTAGTTTGTTAGAAAATTATTATGAACGCAAATAAAATTCATTTTGCTTCTTCTGTTTAATTACTCAGCTCGGTATTTTAAATGAACTGAAAAATATTGAAAGTCAAAATAAATGAAAATTCTAGAATTCATTTAGATTCTTTTCTAATTAATATTATGATGATTTATCATTATTGAAGACAAAAATAGTGTGTAATATTTTTGTTTCAAACGTTAATGAATTTTTTAAAAGGACTTATTAGTTTGTTTTAAAATTATAATGCACTCAAATGAAATTCATTTTGTTTCTTCTTTAAATATTTTTTTTAAGAATTGGTATTAGCCTCTAAAACCCCCACTAATCCGAAACTCACACAACTAACTGCCCTGTGACTGAACAAGGAGGAAGGAGGCCCATTTAGATAAACTCTTGACGTGAATCGGAAGTTTGCTGGAATCGAGTGAAGTAACCAATGACATGTCAGAGAGTCACGTGACATTGGCATGCGTGTGAGCCCAGAACAAACACGAGGAAAGTCGCCCTTGAATTATGCACCACTTTAATCTAATTACGGGGGAGTTCCCGTCCTTTCTTTAAACATAACGCGAAACCTATTTCTTGTGAAGAACGAATGTAACGGAAATAAGAGTAAAAAAGGAGATTTTATTTCTTCATTCGTTTTTTTTCTCTATAAGGAAATTTACCGTCTATATAAAAAAAAATTCTTGTCTCGCGTCACGAGTTTTAATATGCTGTCACGCTATCCCCCTGAAACGTTCAAGGAAGCTTTTTGTACTGCAATCTAAGATTTTATGTCGGTTCTCACGCTAAGATGATATCACGATGAAATTCATTTGCTTCAGAAGAAAACTCTTTCGTTGTATTCAAGAATAAATGGACATTCCGAAAAAGAATGTCCTTTTATTCTTGAAAATAACGAAAGTATCAGCCAATAAAACGTGTAGCAGCTGATTTAAATTAAACCTTGCTTGCAAAAGGTGAATTGTAGAGAAAATAAAAATCTAAATTGAGTCAAACAGGTTTATTTTTCGATTATTCATATATATATATATATATATACATACATATATATATATATATATATATATATATATATATATATATATATATATATATATATATATATATATATATATATACATTTAAATAACTCAAATCAACACTTAGTTAATATAACTTACAATTATTAATACTTAAGTCTGCCAATAGTACAGAAAATATGAAACTTAATAAAGACCAGTTTATTTAAAAGTTCGTTATTAATTTCTACATAAGATAACTAAATATATGAATACTTCATTATGTTTAAAGTAAATTATTGAAAGTTGATTCTGTGTGAAATGTAGATTTACTGTCTACTTTTATATTTCAATTCAAGTGTTTGTCAATTCAAGATCTCTCTCTCTCTTATTTGTGGGCAGTATATATATATATATATATATATATATATATATATATACATATATATATATATATATATATTTGTAGGACATTTTTTAACTCCACATTGTATTCATTATAAAAGCTGTTCTAAGAATTAAGTACTTTAATTACACATGGCACATTGTCTTTCATGAGGATTTTTTCCCGCTGGAGAGCCATATTTACTTGTCGGAAAGAAAGAAATTTGGAATGCTGCAGATCAACCAATTAGACAGACATGCACGGGCAGGTAGCATTTTCAGAAATATTTATCAATGGAAAATCAATATTTAAATGTTGAGGTTTTGTCAAAATTTAAGGAACTCTGTTATGCAAAGATTATGCTATTCATATATTCATTTTATACAATATCGTTATATTTCTAATAAGATATACAATAATCATAAGAATAAAATTTTTTCAATATAAATTTATTTTTCTATATAAACAATTAATAATAAAGTTGGAGGGTCTTCAATTTAAATTCCAAAAGTTGCAACGTCTCAATTCCTCTGGAGTTCACTTTCTTTGAACTTATTTATTACAATGTATCAAACATTTAAGGAAAGTTAATTTTGCTTTTATTTTTAAAATTAATATTTGTTAAAAGTAATGATGAAATTGAAATATTTCTGTACTATTGGTTTCGAATATAAATTAATTAAGTTACAAAAATTTCTTTAAAATTTTATATTTTGCATCCTATTAAATTGTAATGAAACGTTTCATATTTAAATTTATGGAGGAAATTATCACCATTAAAAATACTTTTCAACTGTGGATTTTTGTGTGAAACTGGAACTAAAGGAAAGAATATTAGAGAATTTGCTACTAGGTATGAATTAAAATTTTTTTCATGAAGGACAGAAATGAACATATGATGCATATGTTTTAAGAACTTTCAACCTTTTAAAAAAATAGAAACAAAATCTAACTTTATCTTGATTCAATAAAACAAATATGGTGCAACTTTATCGTATTTTGTCGATCGCAGTTCACTAACTGCAAGAAATTTCTTTATTCTTTACCATTACTACGTTTCAAATATGATCATATGCTTATCAAAAATATGGTATCATCAAAATTGTTTTTCATTCTTCTCTTGTCAATCATGTTTCTGCAGCAATGCATTAATTTTTTATCAATCTTTATATCCTGTTAAAATATAAAGCAAAAATTTGAACATTTGGTGTAAAAAATTTTTAATTTTTACCAATCTTTATATTCTGGTAAAGTATAATGCAAAAATTTGGACATCTGGTATAAAAAAGTGTACATTATAATCACAAGATAACCCAGAGAAACATAGCTTAAAAATAAGTTTAGAGTTTATTTGTATGAATTCATTGATATGAAGTCAAAGAATTTCTAATTAATTTAAATTTTAAAAATCAGACTTAGTGATTGATCATATTATTTGGATCAAAGAGATATAGAATGACCAATAATTTTTTGATGGTGATTTTTCTATTGACTTTGATAAGGAAGTTGAATTTTACTGGTAGAAATATTTTTGTTTCTTAATAATTAAAACGGTTTGAGTGGCTATCATTTACACGTAATAAAGTTTCTTTTATTAAACCAAATTTTAACAAAGTAATTTTCTGGCACGAATTTAGAGAAAATAATCGACTCAACTTAATATGAAAAACATAAAAATAATATTGTAGTTATTATAATTATAGATTTTTGTAAAAAGATTTTATTCCCTCTTTCAGAATCTCTGAAAAATTAATATCAAATATTTAAGATTAGAATTCTTCGTTAAACTATTTAGATACAAATACTAAATTATTATATTTATTTGGAACAACATTATGAACTTTCATTTTAGTCAGACTTTTTCAAATATGCATAACACTGATAATTAAATAGTTATTTTTAATGGAAGATTTTAAAATTATTAATAAAATATGTAGCTAACTATAATATTTTTGCTCATTTCTAAGCTTAGAAGTCATTTTTCATTACATGTCGTACCTTTTGTGTTTAAAGCTTATGACATATTCATTTATATAATTTTCTACCTCAAAAAAATAAATGTAAACATTCTAATTAAAAAAACTTTAATTTTTAAAAAAATTAATAATTAATTAAGTAATATCATTTTAAAAATTTTAAATTGTTTCATAATCATTTTCATGATATAGTGAAAAATTAATAATAATATATAATATAATAATCATTATAATAGAATAATCATAAATAATAGATAATAATAATATATAATAGAATAATCCCATATAAAAGAATAATCATTTCTTGAAGAATTGTTTCATAATCATTTTCATGAGGTAGTGAAAAATTTATGACATATTCATTTATGAAATTTTCTACCTTAAAAAAATAAGTATTAAAAAATCGCTGAAAAATTAATATCAAATATTTAAGATTAGAATTCTCCGTTAAACTATTTTAGTTACAAACACTAAATTATTATATTTAGTTGGAACAACATTATGAACTTTCTTTTTAGTCAGACATTTTCAAATATGCATAACACTGATTATTAAATAGTTATTTTTAATGGAAGTTTTTAAAATTATTAATAAAATAGGTAGCTAACTATAATATTTTTGCTCATTTCTGAGTTTAGAAGTCATTTTTCATTACATGTCGTACCTTTAGTGTTTAAAATTTATGACATATTCATTTACATAATTTTCTACCTCAAAAAAATAAATATAAAACACTTTAATTAAATTTTTTTTTAATTTTTTAAAATGAATAATGATTATAAATGAATAATTAATTAAGTACTATCATTTTAAAAATTCTAAATTGTTTCATAATCATTTTCATGAGGAGCTTTTACATTTTTAATATAACAGTACAAAAGAACATTCAAATTTATGTTAGTAAAGTTAACCTGCTATCGTGAACACACATTGATTTTTTTTAATATCTTCATAGTTTGTTTTGGTCACTTGTAGTGGACAGTCCATCAGCCATTGTATGGTATTTTTGGCATCCATTGCATACAAAAGCCAGCTTGGAGAGATTTTATTGGAATGTGCTCATTATTCACCTGTCACGAGGCAGGAAATCTGAAAAACCTACCTATCTCGAAAGAAACTCTTGACGAAAACAAGTGCTTAAACATCCATTTCATATGAAGTGACTGAACCTGAAGCCTAATGTTCCAAAGAACGCTTTCTTATCACGAATACACGATGAGCCCAAATTCAGTGTGTCGAGCTTCGATAATTTTTTGCTTACGAGTTATAATTACAGACTTACAACTTAAATTGTATTTGGAACCACTTTGAAAATCTCTGCCCACGATTGAAATTGAATTCACATTTTGATGAGTTGAAAGAAAGATGGAGCTAATAATGCTGTGAAAAATGCTAGCTCAACCAATCTGCCCAGAACCAGTATGCATAATTTTTCTCTTACAAAAGTATTTAGAACCTGGGACTTAGTGAGTTCAGTTAATAATTGTAATAACTGCCATAAAGAAATAGGATGAAGTATTTTCCTGTACTAAAAGAATCTTATGAGGATTACTATTTATTTTTGTTTAATTATTTACTTTATGAATACCGGTATGAATATCTGTATATATATATATATATATATATATATATATATATATATATATATATATATATATATATATATATATATATATATATATATATATATATATATATATATATATATATATATATATATATATATATATATATATATATATATATATATATATATATATATGGATATATCATATATATATCTATACATACATTTCTATAAACGTGGTTAATAATTTAGTCTTACTAGGCATGAATTTGCTGAATATAGTTTTTAACGTTTAAGTTTTCCCAGGAATTTTCTTAAATATTTCTACGCACTTAAGATGTAGGATTTATTGTTAAGGAAGATGGTTTAATATGTTTGACTTGAGCAGAATCTTGAACTAACGATGAGGAAGATTTTATTTCTTGTACTAAGCAAGCATTTCCTAGAGCTCAATGATAGTAAAAGGGTGTCTGGGAGAACCCCCATCTGAACTACTTTGGGAAAGTGCAAGCGATCGATGGTCATCTGCGTCTATCCCAGAGTAAAAGAAGGGTGGAGCTCTTTTTCTCCGCTATCCTCTTCCGCATCAGTGAAAAGAGTTAATTGCTCTTTGAAAGAGGTAAGTCTTCTTACTTTTACTCAGAGTGTATCCAACGAAAGGGAGGGAACAGTTTAAGAGTAAAGGTTGGTGGGTAAAAGACATCCCGCTCTGTTATTTACCTCCAGTCTGATTTCTTTGTCTACGATTATTCTTTTCTGCATCCACTCTTTAAAGCATTATTTAGCTTCTTCTGAATCTTAAAATAAGTTTTATATAATACTGATTGAGTTTCTATAAAGAAATCTATTTCAGTGATTAAAATTGCATTATTAAATTCCAAAGTGGCATACTTAATGTTTTAAATTTATCTTAAGCAATAATTTGCTTTTTAAATTTGCAAGAAATAAAAATTAATGACTTAATACATGTAATATATAATTTAGTCATCTGTTTTAATATGCTGAACAGAAATTATTTCTGTTTTAAATTTTGCACATTAAATATAATGCAAAGTCAAATTATTAAATAATAATAATCTTATAAATTATCAAAATTAAAAAAAATTACATATTTATTTTCTGAAATAGATGTGACAAATTAAGTGTTTAAATGTTAGCGCCTTTTGAAAGTATTATTTTTAACTCAACGAAAACAGTAGCTATTCATTGATACTATACAATAAATATGTTGATGATATACAAAATATGACAATCAATAATATAAATATTATCTATAAATTAAGGACATTATCAAATTAGTTTTAAATTTAAAATCATTTCAATATTAATTTACATTATAATAAAATAATATCACACATTTTAATGAATAATACAGCAAATAATTTCAAGAAAATGTAGGTAAAAATATTTTGCTCTCTCAAAACAATATTATTTTTTTCAAAATTAAATCTTAAGTTTTTATCTCTTCATAATGTATTAAAAATTAACTTTTATGTATAAGCATTAAAAATGTTAATAGTCAAACTAATATGGCGCGCAAATTATACTTCTTGCTTCCATTAAAAGTAAAAACAAAAGTCGTAATAATATAATTTAAAATTAAAAGGGAAACATATATATTGTTTATATAATCCTTTATAGTATTTTACATTATTAAAGATCATCTTAAATACGTAACATAAATACGATAATTTCAGAAAATATGAATATAGAAATGTATTATCATACATTCAAAATATATTGCTTAATTTAAAATAGATAATCACATTATTATTAAAAAATCTCTATTAGTTTTTTAAAGATGTAAAATTGAATTTACTTGTATTAGCATTTCATGCATTTAATTTGATATTTTTATTTACATACGTATAAATTTAAATTTTGAGAAGTTTGAAACATTAAATTTGCAAAGCTTAAAGATTCAAGAATATAAATAATTTACAAAACTATAGGGTAAATAATTCTATGCTGTATATCAGTTTTTTAAATAAAATGTATTGCATCACATATCAACTTTTAATTTATTTGTTTGTGAATAATAAACAAAAATATATCATTAACTAATGTTTAATGAGTCATAATATACTTAATTTTTATTGCTTATATATGTTTCTTTTACAGAAAATTATTTTTATACAAATAAAATTTTTTGTAAAATGTAAGTGTTTGTTTATTGTAAAATTAGTCCAACTTTATAATACAGTAGAATTCTTGCTTCACTAATTAGAATTCCTTAATTATATCACATAAGAAAGACATTATTTACGCATTTATATTTTATAAAAACATTTTAAAAATAATACAAATTATAACATTTTTCTTAAATATATATATATATATATATATATATATATATATATATATATATATATATATATATATATATATATATATATATATATATATATATATATATATATATATATATATATATATATATATATATATATATATATATATATATATATATATATATATATATATATATATATATATATATATATATATATATATATATAATATATATATATATATATATATATATATATATATATATATATATATATATATATATATATATATATATATATATATATATATATATATATATATATATATATATATATATATATATATATATATATATATATATATATATATATATATATATATATATATATATATATATTAGTGTACTTATAAGATTTTCATTTAAATTAAATGTATTATTTTAATCGCAAATTAGAGGAAGTTTCTGCGTAATTTCGGAAAACGTTAAATCCAAAAATATACTGCTATTAATTTTAAAAGGAATAAACTCAATTTTAGGATTTAGTATCAAAATACTGAAAGCTTTTAAGAGAACATTTTATAAACATTTCTCAAAATTAATATCCAGTATTATTGAAATTACATGATTGAAATTGAATTCACCCTTTCTCTCAATGGAAGTTTCCTTCCAAAGCTGTGCACCCTGGTAATGAAATTCTAATAATCCTTTGATTAGAAACTGATCTGTGAGAGAGAATAATTTCGAAACATTATTTTCTAAATCCCTGGCGAGGAATGAAAACTGATGTATCATTTGAATAGGAATCTGAAGTACCGTAAAATCAGTTTGTGTTTAACTGTACGTGATTTCTATAACGAAACGAAGAGAGAACTGCTTCAAGTAAAGTTGATGATGGTGACTGCAAAACTTTTCAAAAAAATACTGTAATTTCAAGTTTATCCAAATTCTGTTAATTTAAACGACTGTTCTCAGCTACTCTAAGGCATATCGAGAGTAATATGAGGTAAAATGTTTAATGCTTTTTTTTTCATAAGGCAAGATAAAAAATATTCATAAGGCAAGATTGATAAAATCACAGACCGATGGCTGAGTGATTAGCGTTCCTGACTCCTGAGCTGTGGGTCCCGGGTTCGAGTCCCGATTCGGGCATGGATGTTACTTTCTTTCTCTGTTCTCTCTGAGTTTCTCTGTTCTTTCTTCTGTGACGATGTATGAATGTGTCCCACCCTAAAAACGGGTTTGTGGTGGTATGGCGCGGGTAACGCTACTCGTCTCTGTGACTTGGTTCACAGGTGCCCGCTGGGTAACGACACATGAGTAGCAGTTTCTTGCCTTGTTGTGGCATAAGGTTTTTCACCCAAGTGCCAACCATTGGAAAAAATTGATGATGAAATTAGTATATTCAATATTCTAAATTTTAATTATTACAATACTTAAAATTATGATATATTTCAAAAATGTAGAATTACCAGTCATTAGTGATAGCAAACACAAATCTTATTAGAAGCGTTGCGTTATTTCGTGAATTTAATTTTACTCCCTTTTACATATTACAATTGTTTTAGTATAAGTAACGATTAATTAAATCATGAGTAATTTAACGATGGTGCTGAATAAATAAAGTTATGCATAACTTTATAATTATCTGATTGCCTTATTATGTAATTATTGGGAAGTTTATTATTGTATACATTACACCTACCAAATATATAAAAACAAAATACACATTAATAGAAATAAGCAATTTTCCTTAAGCGCAATAATTTATTTAAGGAAACATTTTTACGAATTAAAAAGTTTTCTTATATTCTATTATAGCTTAGGTAAAAAGAAAGAAATTTATATTTTTATATACTAAACATATGTGCAAAAACGTTTAACAAATGGCGCAATTTTTCAAAATTTAATGAAGCAAATCTCCTATAGCGTATTACTTTTCAATCTAACGATATATAATTAAATTGAAAAGTAACTACTTTGTTAAAAATATTTACTTATTAATATTACAAATTCCTCTGAAAAAATCATAGCCTTTTTATATGTGATAAATGCCTGAATATATCTTTTAATTTCAGATAGAATTTGGGAATAATTTTAAGAAATTGAACACTATATATTACACAAAAATTACAATACCCAAGTTTGACAGGTTTTTGCATGTTTGTTCAAACTTATTGAGATGAAATGTAATTTTAAGTTTAGAAATTAAATTAATATTTCTCATTGAAACAAGTTTTGCTTGGATGCACAAAATACTGCAAATAAAAGTTATTTGAGTAATTGTATTCCAGTATTCTAAATTTTCTCAAAACTGGTTTTTGACGTTAAAATGTTTATTAAAAGAAAATTTAAAACATTATTTTTCCACTATAACAAAATTGGTAAAGAAAAATCAACTTTATCTTCATAAACGAATGATTTTTTTCTTAATATTGTAGTAATACATAATTATATTGTATTGAAAGAAAGGGAAAAATCATATAAAATATAATTGTAAAATATAGTTTTAAATGTTAAATAGATTTAAGTAGATAAATTTATTCCTAACTTATTTTTGTCAATAAAAATTCCATCATATTTGATTTATTATATTCCAATTACAGCATTAGTGAGTAGCAAAATAAATAAAACCTTAAAATTAGAAAGCTATCATTATAATTCCCCAAAGTGAGAAGAAAGTTTCATGCTAAAATATGTATTTATGCTTATTAACTTATTTTCCCTTAATATCATTTAAGATAATTAGAGTAATTGCTTAATTTTGTTACCAAAAGCTATTTGATAATTTGGAAGTAAACAAAGTGACACCGATATACATAGCTATTGATTTTATGTGAGAGTGAATTGAATTTAATATTTATTAGTGAACCCAGATAGCATGCTTTAAAAATTTAATTGTATCTCACTAAGTAAAAATGACTAAAATATGCAGCAATATCACTCTTAAATAAAAAGTTTAAAATGGAAAACTACAAACACTACATGCCAAATATTCATTAAATTTGAATTTGATGAACAGTCGTACTTCTTTTTACAAAATTTAAAAAAACTGAGTGTAACAAATCCTTTTTTAAAAAAAATTATGTCATATTAAAAATAAATTTTAGTGACGCTTTTTCATATTATTTTAATATTTTATTTTATTTAAATATTTAATTTTATTGTGTAACAATATTTTTGTAAGATATAAAATAATTTTAATAAAAAGAGTTCAATGTAAATTTACTTTTATTTTTCTTAAGCACAAATTCTCCAAATTTTAAAATATATATTTTATAATATTATAATTTACGTATATGTTTAGATTATTATTTATCAAAAATATATACAATTGCAGGAAAAATATTTAGTTTTATAAAAGTAAAGTTTTCAATAATAAATAAACATATTCCCAAAGTGTTTTCAGCAAAAGTGAAACAAGTACAATAAAAATAATGCATTTTTATAGATCCCTCAAATGTTTAGCGTTCTGTTAAAAATTTGTGCTTAATACTATACGATTGGAAGTACAAAGATTATTAAGCATAGTATTTCACTAACGCTTTTTGTATAATATAGTTCAAATGTTTTATAATTCAAATATTTAAAACAGTATAAGTTAGTATTTTTAATAATTAAGAAAGCATATGCTTTATTTTGTAAAAATATATATGATCATTAAATTATTATCATTTATACAAATATAATTCTTTTGTTATTTTTCTAATTAATTTATGAGATTAATTGAGATGAAAAGCCTCGAATGATGCAATTGTTTAAGATAGCTTTAATTAGCAATATAAAAGCTACATTGGCTTTACTAAGTCTGTAATTTACATAGGTAGACATATTGATTTGCACATAACGAAACAATAATTTAATGACTAATACAAAAGAAGTCTGGGTATTGAAACTTCCTTTCATAACTAAAACTGGATCGCTGTGTGTGGTTTCTTTTTTAATTCATGAAATTGATAGACGACATAGAGTTTAACTGGAAACAATATGCTTGAAATTGAAAAAATATATGGTGTGTGGAATGGGTAACAGTTTCTAATGACAGAATTCCTGTTGACTCTGTTTGGAATACAGTTAGAGGATATGTTCTTCAGAAGTTATTTTTTATTATCTTTTTTTTAATTTTTATTTTCAATTTGTAGATTGTATTCTTCAGAGATGAAGAGATATTTCTAAAAGCTTTATCAATACATTTTATCAAACTAAGATAATAATAAAAGCAATATTAAACAACTCTCATTATTTCTTCATATATAATTTTTGTTACTTAACGATTATTAAATTTTTACAAAAGCATCTTATTCTACAATTTTTATAATTTAAAAGAATTAAAAGTTCCACGTAATTTTTTTTAGCATTATTTTTTATTACATTTATTTTTCTCCTTTTTTGTGACTGTGCACTACTTTCAAGCAATAACATTATATATTATTATTAGATTCCATTATTTATTTTCCGAATATTATTAATTTGTGTCCTTTTACTTATTGCATTAAATATAAAATAACCAATCACAAACTCATGAATTTTATAAATGGTATAATGAAAAGTATTGCAAATAGTATTCACCTATGCATATATACATAGTAATATAAAAAATAATTATCAGTTAACATCTTTATTGTCTTTAATTAAAAATACTTTGTCAATCCATAAATGACTAATTTTATATCATTGTCAAAATTAAATCCAGTTATCAAGGTTGTTACATTTTTAAATGTGAATGAATAGCATTTTCGGTGAGTACTTTATTATTTGCGAATATTAGGAATAAAAGGCATTTAGTCTCATTAAAAGAGAAGATTTAGATCATATTTCATTAAAAATTTACAACAAACCATAACATTTTTAGATTAGAGGAACAGGCAATCAAAGAGTTTACTATATTTTCTCAGATACTAAGTTCAGATTTCATCGGGAACTTAGGGATAAGTAATGGTTATTTAAAATTAAACATGATCAAAAAATTAATAGACGTTGTTATGTTATTTTGTGTACTTTTTTATATCATATAGTAACAACTTTTCAGATGTCAAATTAACAAAATATTTTCGTAAATTATCTTATTGCGTTTTGAAATTTTGAGAAAGATTTGTAATTTATCACATCTAGACTAATCTTTATCATACAGATTGGAAAATATTTTCTTTTTTCTAAATGAAAAAAGCAAATGTAAGCAATATAAGCAACCATTTTCTTCAATTTGAACAGTTGGAAAAAAAGTACTTTCTTTGGAGATTCGTAAATGCGAATTTCATATTTCATAAATATTTTGTGAGTTGTTTTTTTTTTTGTAAAAGAATTAAACTTCTATTTTATCTTTTTAAAAATACTAAGTATTTTGTAAGAGCAGAATCTCTAAATATTTTAATCCAGCCTGCCTCCTTTATGTATATCTCAAAATAATTAAGTGACTATATATTGTATGTGAGTGAGTAAAGCACTTTTATTTATAAGGTATAAAACATTTTTTAAAATTATCATAACTTTAACATGAATCAAGATAAAGTCACAATACTTTCTTGTTACATTTTTAAAATGATTTTTTTACTCTGACTTTGAACTACTTTTTGAGCTGAATTAGTGTTAAAAATCTGATTTTTTACATAGATTTTTCACTTAAGCATTCCCAGCAGCCCATTTCAAAAAATTAGAAAAAAAAAACTAACAGAATATACATTATTGTCTCATTCATTCACTGTAAAACTCTAAACATATATGAAGTGATAGTGATCACTAATATTTCATGAACTTTTGTATTTTAAGCAAATTTACTTTAAGCATTACATTTATTTCTTTTGCCATAAAAATATTAGCATGTAGAAATATTAGTTGTTGATAAATTTTTCTCATAGAATATGATTATTAATCTTTAATGAAATAAAAAATACTTAATTAAAATTCTCACAAAACTTTGCATATATGCATTCTTTGCATATAATTATATTTTATGGCATTATTTAAGAAATTGTTGTCATATAAAACTAGATTTTAAATAAATGTCCAATGTACCTAAGTTCAAAATAATATGCAGACAGGAAATTAAAAATGAAATAATTAGTTTCTGAGGGCAAAAAAAGTAATATGTTTGTTCTGTTTATCCCCTACGTAAATAGAACAATCAAATAATTTAGTATTTATTGCTTTACATTATTTGGTATTATTGGTTAAATTAAAAATCTTATATTTATTGAATTTATCTTATTTTTAAATGATTGAAGATACACAATATAAAACTCATTTAGTAACTATAATACTTTGAGTTAATATATAATTATCATAATTTTACTTCTACTATCATGTGCGAACATAAGATAAGTAAGTTTTGCCTTTATAAAAGTGCTTGAAAAATTTAGTAAAATTGATAAACTTTATCAAATATTTTAGTTAATTTAAAAAGACTAATTTTAAACCAATTCGTATAGTTCAATTGAAAATTTTGAAATATTTTCAAATGCATTTCTGAAATACATTATTTTGCTTCATTTCTATCAATTATTTATTAGCAAATACAGGTAAAGATAAAATCGTGCATTGCTGCCTATAATGTTACGAGATTAGATACATTTTGATTAGCTTCAAGTTATTACGAATGGGAAATTATTCACTTCATTAATGTTCGTAATCAGAAATTCAAGCCTCAAATAAATTCATAATAGCGAAAGTACATATCTATTAAAGTGGTCAGGAATTCATGGAAATATGAATACAATGAATCACATGTGATGAGCTCAAGGAGGTAATTTGTAATGCACAAGTTTACACTATGATCTATTCATTTCTCCTAAGTACTCTCCTTCTATTGAAAAGAGTAACTTGCATAAACTGCTGTAATTTTGGTGAAAAGGAACATACTCATCGCTTTTCTGAAGTATTATATTAAATGTTTAAATCTTAGTATTATTTGTTAATATAAAATATATGGCATTGGATATTATTTACTTCAAATTTTAATATTTAATTTCTTTTACATTTTTGTGGATTACATATCCATACTATAAATTTCCTAAAATTATTTTAAACAAATGTAAAATTCTTAAATTTAAAAAAAACTGCTTAAAACTGTATGCTGTTGTGACCAAGAAGAAAAGAAATCGTAATACAAAAGTGTAAGTCCTTTTTCAACAATATCTTAAATATATATTAAGATTTGATATAAGCTTAAATTTTTTATATTTCAAACTATGAATATGTTAATTTACTTGAGAGTTTGTTAAGGAATATTTAGTTATAATACTGTATTACAATAAAAATGTAGTTATAATATTCAAGAAATTAATTTAATTTTAAATCATTTTATTTCGTTTATATATCGCATCTCGACAGCGTGCGTTAAAATCAAATAATTAAAAAAAGTAGGTTTATTTAAGAATAAAATCATTTATTAATAAGAGTAAAAGTATTTATATAAAATTACATCATAAAATATTATTGAATGATTTCATATCAATATCTGAAAAAAAAAGGATTAAATATTTTTTTTAAATTTGAGATAGTATCTTGTAAATTTTTAAATTTAAGATATTTTCTTGTAAATTTTAGTCTTAAAATATATTTAGGTGACACAGGAAAACTTTTTACAAAAAATTCCTTTTTATTTTGTAAAAATCAGTTTTTAAATAAAAATACAATATATAAGAAATTTATTATTATAATATATTACTTGTATTTTGATAATAATTATATATTAATATAAATGTGATACAATTAATTGAGAAATATTAGTTTATTTGCTAAATGTTTTATGTTTAACTTCAGAATTATTAACATTATAATAAAAGGCAATTTTCATTAAATTAAATTATCTTGGTCAAAATGAATTTTAAGTAAAATTAACATCCAAAAAAAACATTGATTCTCTTACCAGACGTAAAAATTTAAGATATTCTAAAATGACGGTATTTATTTTCTCTCATCCCCGGCTTACATAAGCGAGTTCTACTCGCATACAAAATCCATGCTTATAGTGCTTTACCTATTAATTTTTATTTTATATGGGCTGATTGTTAAGCATATGTTATAAATTAAATGTCACTACCTACTAATGAGATTCATTTTATAATTTTGATTCGTGCTTTTTTTTTATAAAGCCTTGCAAATTTTTATAAAAATTAAAATATCACTAAAAAATCTCTATGGAAAAATTATATTATTTGACTGAAACTTAAAGTGAAATTGGCATAAAAATCTTAAATTTTTTAAGCATAAATAAGTATATTATTTTTAGTTTGGATATGGTCCCTTAGATTTCAGCTAAATATATTCTAAAAAGGAAGCACGTGCAGAAATTTTGAAAAAAAAAATCTAACATATTTCACATACTTCAAGTGTAAAAAATTAAAAACTTCAGTAAAAAGGGAAACATCATAAATATTTTTTAAACACTGGGTCAATGGAAGAATGCGAAAAAAAGTATCTTTCAACCATCTGTCGATCTCTCAGTGAAAAGTTAAAAAAAAAACCACTAGCTACTAAAAATACACTGTTTGCTGCGAAGTAAAAGAAGGACAAAAAATTCAACTTCATAATAATGATCCGACGTGTGTTTGTCCAAATCGTGCACCCTAGTCATCAATCTTCAGGGAAAGTGGCCATCTATCGACGTCGGGGGTCAGACAAAGTGCTGTTTGATGCATTATTCATAATTCCTTTTCATGATTATGATTTTGTCTTTGGAATCTTAATAAAGCATCGTTAGCTGCTATGAATCGCCTGTAATTGGCATGCGATAGAAAGCGTAAATTTCAGCAACTCGACCATGGTAGTTATTTAACATACGCAGTGTTAAGCTTTGAGAGTGTTTACTTTGGATTTATAAAAGCAGAAAATATGTCTGATAGAATAACGTTATATATTTTTAGAAAATCCTGGGAAGCAACGTGACTTCAATTTTTATTCAGCGAAAAATAATCACTTTTGGTAAAGATATTTTTATAGTTCTTTTTAAGTTTTCTGTTCATTACTTATTTTTTGATGTTCTCATTTTTTAAAGGTTTTAAAATTCCCATCTAAAATTAAAAATTCGTAAAATGTTGCTTGAAATCAAAATCGTTTTAAAACATTTTCATATACACCACTAAAGTGTTTTATGTTACATTCTTCAATTTTTTTGAAAAACAAGTATACCTACATGAATCATTTGGAGGTTCCCAGTCACACAAAAATGCCATGTTGTATCATGATATCGCATTAATTATTTCCCGATGGGTGTAATGGCAGCAAATTACAATATGAATCTTGGAAAGTAGTTATTAGTTGAATAAGGAACATTAATTGAATAGCATTTTACAAAACATTCCAGATGTGCGTAAAGTATTTTTGCCTGGAGATTTTAACTGTCAATTTAATTCTTTTAGTTAGATAAATTGATTCTTGATTGACTAATTTGATAAATGTCATTCTTTGAGTATCTCATTTTATGTCTGGAATCATTTGTTTTATGAATTACAAAATGGGCATGAAAGATGTAAGTGATTAGAATTTAATGGAGAATCCTGAAAAACAAACATTATTCAGCGTACAGTCCATGTAATAATGGAAACTTTAATAGATTGAGTTGTATCTGCTTAGCATGAATGATCCCTGGATTCATAAGCTTATATTCACAACCTTGCAATTAGCCTGATAATTGATACATTGCCTCAAACCAGGTAAAGTTTACAATCGTTGCTTGTTTATAAGCAATACTTTCAACTATATAAACTTAACTGTAACTGGCTATTGAGCTACAGGCGGCCCTCGACATTCGCACATTTCGCTATTTTGCACATGTTATAAAATTCAACTTTTTAGACCACTGTGGTTGGATGGCCCCTCTAAGGGGACCAGAGGCGTAGAGACAGGTGGTGGGCAAGGGGGTTATCATGCCCAGAACCAGCTCGTAGATGGGCCCCAAATCATTTCAAATATAAGCAAAATTTTCCAGGAAATTTTAGTCTTAGTTTGATTATATCAATTTTATCCGGAGAAATAAATTTTACACTTTATAATTGTTGTGTCGTATTCAGAAAAAAAATGTTAGGGATGAATCTGACTTGGAAAAGAGAAGAGGTTGCTGATGAAAAATGACAAAAGAAGAATTGCTGCCATAAATGAAATTCTTACTCTAAATTTTTTCTTATTAATAATAATTTTACTTAGCTTACTTCCTCTTAAAAATTGTGTTCTTTTAAACAGGCTTTCGATTTTCGTTTCTTAATCAGTTAGATTATCGTTTTTCAATCTTTTAAACCTTTTATTTTTAAGTATCTTACTTTACTCACAAAGTTTGTGATACTTTTGTTTTGTACTAAAAATCTTGCACATGTGTAAATATCCAAAATAGCTTAATTTTTTTATATAAAATTTCTGGAATATTAGATTGGTCAGTATTTTATCTCTTCCTAAATATCGCTTCGTTAGAAAAAAATTTTAAGTTTTAAAAATCTGGAGTTTTGACATTTAAAATATTATTGCCTTTAATATCATTAATATCAAAATATCACTAATATTAAAAAAAAAACGTTTTCTCGAGCATATTTTTTACATCCCTCTACTTTCGAGCATTCAACATTCGCACATACTTTCAGGAACCAACTAAGCGAAACATAATATTGAAAGATTTGATATTTAAACCAGAAAATTAAGATACAGTAAATCATTTATCTCGTTTAATAAAATTTGCTTTAGTATTTAGTGTGTCTCCGTTGATCTTATTTTCCCCAAGCATTTTTCCATTCATATCGATGTTTGAAAATTGTTATTCCATTGGATGTAAGATATTTTAAGAGAAATTTTAAGATGATTTCACGGGTAGATCCATATGAATAATTCATCTGCCGTGCAATATTCCGTGTCTCATGCGTCAGAAATGACTCAATGTATAAAGTCAATATTATATATATTTTGATAAACTACCATTACAGTAATAAAAATAGTTTACAAAGAGTTGCGGCATTTTTTTCTAAATACTATTCATCGCTTCACATTATGTTAAATGTAAACAAACGTCTTTAATTTTCGTTTACACGTTTTGGTTGAAATATATAAAAAAAATCTTCTGGTTTCTTAGCATATTTATGTCAAATAATATATTACACAGATTATTATAATTACATTTTCATTTTTGTTTGATAAAATAAAAGCACGGACATAAATCTATGTGAAAATAGCATCATGATTAATATCTTTCTTTTTTGATTACAACGTGATAAAAAATTATAAGCTGCTATAATATTATTGTTTCAATTCAGAGATACTCTTATAAATAAAAAAATATCATGATACAGAAGATTTATGAAAATTAATGGATCGCAATAATGTATTCATTCCTGGAAGTCAATAAGACCCTTCTGGGCATCCATTTTAGAAATGTAGAACTATTTCATGAAATGAACTATTATTCTTGAAGCATGCTTATAGAAATATTATAAACTTGACGCTGGAAGCTTGATAGGTATTACTACATAAATAAATAATAAGTGTTCATCCCATAAATTGTTTTTAAATAATGTTCATTTGAATACTGTTTCGGAATTCATATTAATTTAAATATGTATGTGTGTATTACTGTTTTTAACATAATTTCTTATTTTTTACATATTTATTATATTAATTTGATAATTGTTTCATTAATAATGTAGAAAATTTATTTTATTCAAGTTTTATTATATTTAATGAAGTTCTAGATGCATTTTTTCTACCACTAAAATCAATATTTGTTTTGATAACGGGAAGGTAAAATTGATAAAACAAATTTAGTTCCTGTATTAATCATTGTTATCCTTAAAATATTCAAACTCAACTAGTAATTATATAGATAGTTTTAAATTCTAAGCTAAATAAGGTGTAAAAACATTTACTTCACATAAATTTCTGTTCATAATTTATTATAACAAGTTTAAGAATTCAGATTTTTCTTCTTAAAGTTATTGAAATTGTTATATTACACATAAAATATGTAAAATAAATTAAAAGAATATTTATATTTAAGGTTTTGTGATTTAAGCAAAACTTTAAAAGTTTCATACAGTTAATTTTAAATTATGAAGCATTGATGATATTAATAATTTTAAATCAGCACTGAATTACTTTGAAATGATTTTTGCATTTTGTAAAATATTTATTAAGAGATAATTGAATACTTTGTTATCTGCAATAGCTAAGGTGTGTGTTGCTATTATAGTCATATTAAATCTACTACATAAAATTATTAACAATTAATTTATGCACTGCAAAAATATTTTTCCCAACATTTACGTGAATATTATATCTGACGACAAAAAGTGAGTTTAAATATTTATCTTATAATTAATTTCAACGTTAAAAAAACACTATGCACTTTTACACATATTTCCTAAGATTTGTCCATGTCAATCATTCCCAAGATTTGATTTGATTTATTTCCGAATAATTCCAATATTGATCATTTTCGGCGCATTCATTACGCATCAATGTAGAGTCACTCAAAGTACTCTAGTATAATCTCAAATCCATATTCATGAAATTAATTTATAAATATCATTGGAAGATAATAGCTTAATTTTATCATATTGATCAAAATATTTTAAAATAAGCCTAAATAGACCGATATCGCAAATAATATATTTTCAAAATTATGTTGAGGACGATAATTTGATACTTAAAGGGATCCCCTTCAATAGAAACCTTAAGAGGAACAAGTATTCTATTGAACTCAAAGGTAAATTATCGCCTTAACAACATCCAACAACTATAACAGGCTGCCACTTTTCACCCCTGTTGGTAAGGAAGGAGGTCTCAGAGGAAAAGGGAGAATCCGGAAAACATCCATAAAAAATACTCTCCAAATTGGAAGAGAAAAGCTAGGTGGAAGATTATCCGTTTAAACGGCCACAAATATGATTAGTGAAGGGCTGCCGTTCGGCAAATCTTAATTTCATTACCAGGGAATTTCCTGACTCCTCTGTACCCTTAAGGATATTTAATAGACAACGTTTTCACCTGTTTTTGCGTTTCACGTCAGAATGACTGCTCTACAATAAAGAAAATTAATATAAATCAGGACCATTTTTTCAAAATAAGTAACTATTCTATTATAAAGTAATGAATTTTTAAATTTCAATCGAAAAAAATTGCTATGATTTATTTACGGCCATATTTTTTTCATATGATTTCGCTAATTATTCCTAAAAATATGAAATTATACACAATTTGATTGATTGAAATTAAAAATAAGAATATGATAATTAGAAATAAATTGTAACTCCTTATTTCTAAATTGCTTATGAATGCTGCAATGCTAACTGTGCATGCTAACGGGACATGTACAGTAGTTCTAAATCAGAATTGCATTTTGGAAAAATGAAAAATAGATTTGCTTTAATGTAGTACATTTACAAATCTTACAAGAAAATGTTCTTTTAATTCATTTATCGTAATATCAATTGAGTGATTTCACTAATAGTCCCTAATGATGCAAAATAACGTGTCTCATTTTATTTAATTTAAAGTAAAAAGGGCAATAATTATAGAGAACGTATTTCCTTGCTTATAGAATTAATACATAAATTGCCAAGATTTAAAAGAAATTTTTAATTAACCTGATGTTCTTTAATGATTTTGAACTAACCAAAAACCGAAATATTGCTTCAATTCTATGAAACCTTTTTAATCGAAGTAAGAGTATATTAGAATAGTAGAATTAAATTTTAAAATAAATTCTAATTTTAATAGAAGTCGTAAATTAATCCAAATACTTCTTAACGGTTTTGAACAAATGAAGAAATGAATAATTTATTCATTCTATAAAAATTTATAAATCGCTAATACGATCCATAATGCAACAATTTTTTTAAAGAGGACTGCTTAAATGTGTCCGCTCATCTAAGATGTTAAAATTACACTAAAATTGATAGCTTTATTTGACTTCCACGTGTCGAATAAAGCCATCATCATTGCAGCTTATAACTATTATTTAATTTAATAGTTATAAGCTGCAATATTGATGGCTTTATTTGACAGGTGGAAGTTTGCAAAACTAGAGCATCCACAGTAAATAACAAATAACAAAGCATTACATTTAATCTAATGTTGAAAACTTCCTTAATTTTCTCATTATTATTATTTATATATTTTGCAAAAAGTTCTGTCAAATAAATTTTGCTATAATGCTAAAGAGCCGTTTATACGATAATTAAAAACATTTTTCTCTTGTTTATTGGAATAATTAATTACAAATCTGAAAATATCTTCTAATTCGTGTTTGAGAAAGTACGATTAAAAGTGAATTATGCGGCTTTAAGGGAAAATCTATTTCTCACATAGAACGCAATCATTTATACAAATAATTTCATTTATGTATATCGCACTATTATCATATTATTTATTTATTTTCCTCATGTATATCATATCATTTTCCTAAACATTTAATCTACTGATATATGTTGTGTAATTGTATTTATCACATTTTATTTTAAAATCCCATATAATTAGTACATAATGAACAAAATATGTATGTTCAATAATTGGAATATTTTAAAATAAATAAATCAACTACATATTATATTGATAAGTTTATAACATATTTGACAGTTAAAAAGAATTATGTGCACTGATAAAAATCTTATATTATTTAACTTAGTTAAAGTTGAAAGAATAATCTTTTGATTAAGACAATGGCAATATTTTCAAAATACTCTGGACAGTTTTATTGTTAAAATCGTAATTTTAAATAATAAAATTTAATTGTATAATTTTTAGGAGATTTATTTCTCATCTCAATAAACATAAATTTTATTTTCTACTTCATTTCAAAATGTACCTGTGAATCGCTTTCTTCAATAAATTTATCGAATTTATGCAAAATGACTTACTTCTGCCGGAAATGCGTGGCTTCCAACTCTGTGTTCTGATCCTTGTCCATCTGTGCGACCAAAGTGTAAATGAATCTCTTGTACACGATAGCTATAGGACAGAGGTCCACCACTTATATTAACTACAGGAGAGTGAGGACTCATATCTACACGGAAAATGACACCATGTCCTGTGTTTTGAATTACACCGTTTACCTAAAAAATATTATTACTAAATCAATAAAAACACACAACCATTTTTATTTATTCAAAATTAAACTGTTAATTCTGAAGTATTTTCAGCTTTTGAAATTATCAATATTAAACATGAGTATTTGGATGAATTTCCTGCTTATAATTAACAAACAAATGTATTTTTAATCGTGTAAAAATTTAGAGGAATAAACATGCATATGTTTATTGCTAATATAGTTTTAAAAATATAGTATTCTTTATAAAAATCATACAGTGTTTGAATTTTTCCAATCATAGTTACATCAGTTAGGAAGAAATTAAATTATATAAATTTTAACACAAGTTTACAGAATTTTTATGTTTGAAAAACTTACATTGATATTTCAAACGTTTGACTACATTTAAAATTGTGAAATTTGTATCAGGAATCAAAGTTTTATTTTTATAAAAAAAATTACTTGTTCATTTAAAAAAAACTGTTAATATGCGTTTTAAAAGGGGAAAATACTGTTTGGAAAACTTCATCTATTGATAACTCAAAAAAGTATTTAAAAGCAATTATTACATTTCTTATTTTACTTTAATGTAATTCAGAATTTGAATATATATATATATATATATATATATATATATATATATATATATATATATATATATATATATATATATATATATATATATATATATATATATATATATATATATATATATATATATATATATATATATATATATATATATATATATATATATATATATATATATATATATATATATATATATATATATATATATATATATATATATATATATATATATATATATATATATATATATATATATATATATATATATATATATATATATATATATATATATATATATATATATATATATTTAATATATATATATATATATATATATATATATATATATATATATATATATATATATATATATATATATATATATATATATATATATATATATATATATATATATATATATATATATATATATATTTTATTATTAACTTGAAATTTGTAAAATATAAAGTTTTTTTGCATTAAATATTATCAGCCCTATTTTAAGGCAGTAAGCATGAGAATTTGGGGATTTGAGTTCGCGGTTTAATCTTATAATCTAAGAATACAAAATGCTCTTTAAAAATGTATTCTTCTGCCATGATTCATTTTTATCATAAGTTATTTCAAAATATTAGCATCTCATTAATTTTTATTTTATGGAATATCTCTAACGAAGAATCTCTTCTTAGAAATGATGCATTTTAATTTAATTTTTGTACATAAACATTAAAAAATTCCATTTATCTTATTTATATGTAATTCAGGAAGACTAAATAAACCTGATCTTTCTCTTGTATTGAAAAGATATATAATTTAAAATGCGTGTACTCACACATAAAAGTCAATTTAGAGTATTTTTAATTAAAAAAATCTTTTTTATAGTATCTAACATTATGTTACACTTTATGAGATTTAATACATTAATTAACAAATAATGAATTTACAGAAATTGAAGTTAAAATTTTTAAATTCAAGCTATGTATTTTAAAATTTGTGACATCAAAATCTTCATAAAATTCTGCAATTTTCCAGGTTTGAATACTTAAACACATACCAAAACAAAACTAAAACTATAAATAAACACCCAATGCACTAGCATATAAATAAATATTAACAACTATATACACTTGTCAAAAAATGTTTGCAAAGTGTAAACATAAATAACATTTCAAAATTTAAAATGATTTTTTTAAATAATATTGATTTTTTGGGAAAAGTTTAAAATGGATAAATGCATTTTCTCATTTCGTGAACTTTATATTAAAGCATAAAACTGCATTATAATTAAATATCACACGTTCAACAATCCTATCCTCATATCTGCCTTCATATATATATATATATATATATATATATATATATATATATATATATATATATATATATATATATATATATATATATATATATATATATATATATATATATATATATATATATATATATATATATATATATATGCATACATATATATACATATATATGTGTGTGTATATATAACAGTATTATTTATGTAATCGCTCTTGAATGTTGAAGCAAGATAACCAGAGTTCACGACTGGATACCTTAATAGATCAACACAACTCACGAAAAGGATAAATAAAGCACATGAAGTGAAACGAGTACAAGGACAAGGAAATGAGTAAGGGCAAGGAAATGAGTACAAGATTAACTGCCATACCAATACCACCAGCATTCTGTATTCTTCACAATTCATTACACTTATACCCTTACAAATTAAAATTACTGCATGAGCACTTATAATTTGACACTGTTGAACGAGAAGACTTCGCAAAGATTTCGCAGAAATGACTAAATATTCACATAAGCTAGGTAGCACACTCTGGAATGATAAGGCTTATTTTTATTGCATGGATCAAACAATAATCATGCAATGAAAACAATAACATGCTATCGTGTCTGGTAAAAGGGCATCCATAAATGACGCTAAAAAGCCGCTGCGTTCTCAACATATGAAAGTTACATATTTAACATAAGTTATATTAAGTCTTTTCCTCTTTGCAGAATTGTGCATAAAGGCAAGATTCAAAGAGGTATTCATTTAATGCAGAACATTACTTGAAAATGCTACAGAAATAAGTTTATTGTTTAAAGTTTATTGACAAAAACTCTCTTATAAGCAATTATCATCCTACACAATGGGCCATTTACTCAGAATGCATTTCCCGTAAACTAGATCCTGTTAAGTACAGCTTCTGAGAAATGGCTGATAAGCCATTATTTAAAAAATTAATGTCTCCTTTGCTGATTGATTTCAACACTTGTTGGTTTTTGACTGTGAGGTTGAGTAAAAACCACAAAATCTTTAGCATCCATGTACTCCTGAAATTGTTTACGTTTTTATTAAGTTGCAAAAAGTAATTCGTATTGGTTGACGTGCAGTACAATTACTACTGTGATATATTTGTAAATATTTGTCTGAATGTTATAAAAATTTAAATGCATGAAATACCATTTAGCTATACAATTTGAACCAAAAAAGTCTCCCTTCATGTGAATCATCTTGTCTCTAGCTACATTAACATATCTCAATTCCTTCAAATTTATATATTTTTAAAATATTGAACTTTTATCTAATATATTTACCCTTTTATACAATAAATTGCAAATTATATTACAATGATTATAAAATTTCATTCTATGAAATCAACTTTAAAAATCCCATATTCATCCTAAAGTACCTTAAATGAGATTATTTATCATACAATAAATATTTATCCATCAATTGAAAAAATATTTTTTATCTTTTGTAAAAATGCGAAATAAATCTTGTATGTTTATTCTGAGTAAAAAATAAATACTTACCAAATATTTGTACTGTTGATTTTTTTCTTTTTTTGCTTTAAACATAGGAACTTGTTTTTTTGCCTTTAAACATATGAAATTTTTTTTTTGCTTTAAACATAGGAAATTTTTTTATCTAAGATTGAATGTAAAAAAGTTAAATTAAGCCATAAAAGTAATCAAATCTTTTTATGTTTCCTCTTTTGATGCATTTACATTTATTATATATATTTAAATAAAACTGGAAGCAGAAGACTTTTACTTGCATTGTTACTGAAATAGTTTAGTCACTCATTGACTGTCAGATGTAATTATAACATTCCTAGTTGAATATATTTAGTGTTGCATGGAATGTATATTTTCTTTGTAAATCTCATGGTGAAATAAGAATATAAAATTGCGGAAGATCCCTTATATTTTTAGAAAACTGTGTTATCCAGCATCGGTAAAATATATTAATAATTAACACAAACAAGTAATTATTTTAAAACATTTTAATAATAAATTAACTAATCATACTTTGCTAGCTGTAAAATATATTGATTGGGAGTTCTGATTTCTTTGTAATAAATTAATAGTTGTGCTATGTACTTTAAATTCCACTTTGAAAATAAAATGAGTAAGGTAAAAATATTCTTAAAATAAATAGTGAAATAATTAAGCCATTACTTTTTAGTATAAGCATTTTCTTTAATATATGTATTTTAGATTTTTTAATATTATTATCAATTAAAAATTCTTCACATAAATTACAATTTTGTTGGTTACACTGCTTTTATTTCATAAATATAGTAAACTTTGATTTAATGTGAAATTCTAAATTTAAAGTAGAAAATGCAAATATATTTTTTTATTAATTTTAGAAAAATTAATAAAAGGGACTCATAATTTAAAGTTTATACTAATTTAAGTTTATTCTATATTATATTAGTCAAAAATTATAACATATTATATACAACAACTGTAAAGCTTTTTAACTTAAAAAAACAACGTTCATATTTCATAGTTCAAAATTATTAAAGAGTGCAATCATTCAATTCAAAAAATATGCTAAAAATAAATTTATTTAAATATTTAATTATTTTTAAGATAATATTTCTCTTATTTTATCTAAAGCTACTTTACTTTTTATCTTTAAATATTTTGCTAAAATTAATAAACGAAAATCAGAAATTAAACGATTAAAAAAATTTCACATCAAACGTACTTATGTTTTGGAACTTAACATGAGAAACGAATTAGAATTATTTATTAAGGTGCACATCCTATAAGTATTGTTTTATTAGTATACATCATCATTTGTTTTGCGATATTATTGCAATTGCATCTCATTAGTGTCTCAATATTTAAGAAACAAACCTTTTTAAGTGAAAATGTTTTCAAACTATTTTTCCCCCAAATTATATATATTATGGCCTTCAGTTGACAACTTTTTGCATGCTTGCAGTGTAAAAACAAATCAATTTGTACAAAAAATAATGTTGGTTGTTAATAACAAATATTTTAAAACGTGTAATCTATCGTTAAAAAAATGCAGTATGAAACAGTGAATGCTTTCGAAAAAAATCAAATTAATTGCTTTAGTACTTTATTATCAGGTAAATAATAGGCTTTTTTTATAACACCAATAAGACTGAGTGCATTATATTTTATGAACTTAATTAGTTAAAATAGTTTTCGATTATTAAAAATAGCTTTTCTACAAAAACGAATGCTCATTTTCCTTTGAGTCTTTATTTAACATGGAATTCTTAGACATTTGGATTTTATATGTCAGTAACCACGTTTTATATTAATTTTATTAATACAACAAATCTGATTGCTCTTTTATAAAAATTATAATTAACCCTCTTTATATTTAAGTAATTAATGCTTTTAAATTTTAAATAAGTCAATAAAATATTATTTCCACTTTGCATAATATATATTATTTATAAACTTGAATGTTTAGTCATTAATACTCTTGCTATCATGTATAATATTTTACTTTTAATATAATACAATATTTTAATATAATACAATTATAATTAATTACGTACATTGTAATTAATTAATTAATTCTTTATTATTTATTTATTTATTGCTCTTGTGGTAAAACTTTACCAAAAAGCACCTATAAATAATGATATTATAAATATTCTTTAAAATGATATTAAGTAATAGGATAAGATGATTGTTTGATTTATCAAAACTGAAACGCTTGAATATTACTTTCGTACGAAGGTCAAAGTCCAGAATTTGCAGATAAAATTCTATGCGAAACATTATCAGGAATCATAAGTATGTATTTTATACGAACTCATTTGACTACATGGTATTAAATATGTATTTTAGTATATTTTAAATTTACTTAATTTATCATAAGGAAATAACTTGTAATTTATTTTTAATTAAATGTTGTTTTCAAGTAAACTAAAAATTAAATGTGAATAATCGCTTTTCTTCAATTTTTTTATTGTAAATTTTAAAAGTTTCTCCCGTAAATGTGTTAAATATTTAAATTATTTTACTTGGATATATTTATGTTAGTTTCTAACTTATAATTTTTAAAAAAAATTGTATACACAACCCACTATTTTTATTTAAACGTACAAAACATTTTTTTCTTAAATGCTAAAGGAAATTGATTCAAGAGGATATATTTCTTTTAGAAAATTTCACTAAAATGGATGTAGTATTGTTTTAGTATTGCATTTTTTACTATAGACAATTATGTCATTATATTAAAAGCAGTAAGCACATGTAAAAATTATTAACATTAATGCTCTAAAATGGTATTAAATTAATTTTAATTCCATTAATGCATATATATTTAAATCTGAAATAATTATTTCCATAAACAGTATTTATATTAAATGAAAAGCGTGAATTTATAAAGGTTAAAAATAAGTACTGAAACAAAATACTGTTAAATAAAGAAAGGACTACAATCGATAGGTTATAAAGCAGAACAGAACAAAAATGCCTATATTTTTATGGAGTATTTATTTTACCTCTTTATTTCTTTATTCGAACCATTATATTAGTTTCCTCCATTTTATCTTGTTTTATTGCTTGGATATAATATTTAAACTGTTCCGTGGTCGTTTCTGTATGATATAAAAGTTGTACTTCAAGAAACTGCCATAAAATATAATTCTCATATATTTTGATTGCTTTTTTCTTGAAATTCTTTGAAATGGGTTCAGTATAGTTTAAATAACTGACCTTATATATATATATATATATATATATATATATATATATATATATATATATATATATATATATATATATATATATATATATATATATATATATATATATATATATATATATATATATATATATATATATATATATATATATATATATATATATATATATATATATATATATATATTTAAAATTCTTAAGCTGGTAAAAAGAAGTAATGCGTAAATATTGGATTTATTTTAAAGGAAATGTTACATTGTGTGCATCGTATTAAGTTTAAATTTTAAGGAAAACGACTTTGATATACTGAGGAATTTAAAGCAATATACAGTGTGATAATTCATTTTAATAATTATATTAAAAATTTTATCTACAATATTGGAGAATATTGAAGAATATTTAAATGATGTTATTCATTTTGTATGTACCTATTTTACTTTTTTAATTTCTGTTGCACATGCTGAAAGAAGGTTTCTTTTGGTAATAGCAAAATTTCATTTCTATCTCTTTAATATCAGGCATTTGAAAATATAAAAGCTCACAATTGTGTGTTTAAATATTAAATGCACGTGATTAGAATGTGAAATAAGAAAGATACACAATTAGTATGTGTCAATAATAAAACCACAAATTCAGCATGTTAAATCATATCACACATTATCTGCAGAAGAAAAAATTTAGGAAAATTTCTGCAATATTTAGAAATCCATCATATATATTTTTAAAACATTTCAAAGAATTGAACACTTTTCCTTTAATTAAATATGACAAAAATGTAGCAGGTTAAATAGTGTAGTTTAATTTTATATTTCATTTTAAGTATCAAACATTCTGTAAATTTGGACAATGTTTACAATCTTCATGAACTAAATGATTATAAGACAGAGATTTACTAAAAGATTTTGTCGACTATATTGATGTTAAGTAAATTTTTCCCTTTCATTTCAAGTGCAAGGATTGTTTTAAATTTGCCATACTCATTGAGTAAAAATTAAAATTCAATATTTTGGTATAAGGAAACAACTTTGAATTATTTACAAATTCCATTTTACTATATTAAAAAAACTTATTATATGCATATTTTATGAATTATGTTCCTTAAGAGAATTCGAAAGTATGGAAAGTATTTAAGTGATAAGAAATTTTTAATTTAGTGAAACATATTCATTACAGAAATCGATATTAAACTCAGGTAATCTTAATAAATATAACTTCAAATTTATACATATTTTTTATTTTCATAATTGAAATAGGTGAATTTTAATAAGTGTGTGTAAAAAATATTAAGATTATATCAATTTTTCTATTATGTCCATCTCTTGTTTCACTTCAGTATTAATCTTTTCCTAGCCAGTGGTGAAATTATTTATCAAATTAATCATAAAATAATAAATGTATCATCGATATCTCCAATAATAAGCATTTATTTTCTTAATATGATTTTAACTGATAATATTTGTCATTATTTTCAGAATTTTTCAACAAGTATATCTAATTATGAATATATTATGAATGGGAAAAATGTTTAGGAGAAAGGAGAAATCCTGAATCTTGATTTATTGATGAAACAATGCTTATTTACTTAATTTTATTTTCAGCCATTTGAAAACAAGAGTACATAACTACAGATATTGATTGATTGAAAAATACTGAATAGAATAAGCTATTGATGAGGAATGTAATATTTAATATAACTAGTAACTCAAAATTTTTATTTTTATTTTAATTTTAAAGCACAATATATAAATCATGACGTATATATATATATATATATATATATATATATATATATATATATATATATATATATATATATATATATATATATATATACATAGGGTTTGATTTTTTGAAAAACTGAAACAAATAATTTATATTTAATGAATATTTGTAAAAATTTATAGAACGTTTGTTCAAAGAAAGTTATTTGCCATCAGATTTTCGTCAATTATATTTACAAATTAATTTACATATAAATTAAAAGCTATTCTTGAATACATTTGTTTGTTAAATTAACTTTAACTATTAATAAATAAAAAAATATGCTGAAATATATGAATATTAACGTTTGTAAAAGTTGAACATTATGCATATTTTATAGGATTAAGTTTTGGTAAAATCTTTGAAAAAACATATTTTAAAGACAACATATTTTGAATATAATTCTTACATTATTTAACTAGATTTTTCATTAATAAAAAACTGAGAAATATAGCTTTGTTAAATTATTCGTTATTCGGTTATTATTTTAATTCTGCTCAGTTGAGAAATATTAATTCATTTATTTTTTCTAATGAGAAATTGCCATGTATTTCATATAAGCATTAATTTCAAAAACTGTATTTGTTCTCCAATTGCAATTCCTTAAAATAGTGGTAGTTTTAAATTTCTCTTTACTTTTATTACCACGCTACCAAGTTAAAGCAAATTAAATTACTTCCACAAAATCAGTAATGGAATAATAATTCCATTTGACTAGCATACATCATTTCAAAGAAGATTAATCGATTCATGGCCTGCAGAGAGCACTTAATTTCTCAACATAATTACTGAAATTTAATTTTCCTTATGAAAATGAGTAACAGTTTTTCCACATACCTTTTTATTTATTTTGGTTTAATTAGAAAATTGGAAAGTTTATGATAAATTACAATGCATGAAATTGGTTTGACGTCCAAATTATTCTAAAGGTTTTTCAAGCAGAAAAGTTGTATTAAGCATTTAATGAAAATAGTACTCATTTAATGCGAAACTGAATAGCTAAGAACTTTATATTGAAATTAAACTGAATTTAAAATAATAAAAGGAAAATTTGTAACCTTTGTATTTACGTTTACCAGTATTTTTATAACATATTTGCAAATAATAAGAATATAAAATTGTTGAAGGGAGATAATTCGAAGAAGAAAACTAAGAAATAAAATTTAAAATAAAAAGATACAATGCATGTCATATGAAATTTAAAAGGTTTTCTTTTCTCCAAATTTTTAAAATTCATATGATGCGTGTGTGTTTTATATATATTATACCAAAAAATAAAATATACATATAGATTAGTAAACGTGTAGCACTAATTCTCAAATTAATACATAAATATAGATACATTCATAAGCTTATACATGAAAATAAATTAATATTTCAAAAATGAGTTAAATATGACGAATAAAAGTAAAATAATTTTTAAATTGAGTATTTTCCTATAGATTTTTTAACATTAACTTATATTGTTTATTGCACAAAAGTGTTCAGTATATATTTTTAAAAAATTTATGAAATTAAGATTACGGATAATTACAATAGTAATATAATTAAATATAAAAATGACAAATGAGTTAATATTTTAATTCCAAAATGCGTATAAAGTAATAATTTCTATTCATATTTAAATATTTAATATAAAATGATAGTAAGAGCTGTTTTTATTAATTAGCTTTATTATGAATCGTGAAAGCTAGATAGAGTGTGTAAGATTAAACTTATCTCAATTTAGTTAATAAAATATTCTTCCAAATGATTTTTTAAACTACTCAAAAATTTCCATCAACTTCAAAGAAATTATTCTTTATTAGAATATATTAATTATGTTATTAAACATTTTTTGAATTTTATATTGTTTAACATCTTTTGATTCACTATTTTAATTCGAAAACTATGTATAAAGGAAAAAATTACGTTTTATTTAAATGTATAAATAATAAAATTATTATAACCATAATGAATTGTATTAATTAATTTCTTTAGAAAACTGATTACTTCCCCAGTGAAAATATTTTTAAGCTATCAGAATCTTTATTCTTTACATAAATTATTTTGCGTATTTTAAATTAAATATTAACTTACAACTCTTTCGCTTATGAAATATATAAAAAATTATGTTGAATCAGAATGAAGCTGAGTAATCATACAGGATAAAGTTTTAATTTTCTTAAGTTTTTCTCTTACCATAAAATCTAACAAAAAATATCAAAAAAAATTCATTTTAAAATTGTAATTTCATAAATTTACTTTTTAATTTTAAAATAATTTTTTCTAAAAAGATATGTAGATTTTTATTTCTAATAAGAACGGTTTTAGAGAAAAAACTTCTCTAATATGAATTTTTGTTCATAAATTGCACTTTTTGAATTACTTTTACTTGCTTTTTTAAATCTCAATTTAGTATTTAACCATACTTCTCTTATTTCATAGATAAACACAAATGCACTTCTAATAATAACCTTAATTAGGAAAATACTTAACAAAACATTCAAAAGTGCCATGTAATCAAAAAAGGAAGTTATTTATGCCTTAATGAGCCTAATTCAAAAAAATATTGCAAATTTCTTTTATAATTATCACAAATATGGTACAAAAAGAGAGAGTGATAATTAAATCCATTAAAATAAGAAAATGTATGAAAAATAAAAAAAAGTTAAATTAATGTTGTCTTTGCTGACGAATATTTTTTCCAAATAAATCCAATATATTTAACTTTTTTATTTAATACGGTGATTAATCAAATAAAATATAATTAATTTATTCACATTTAGTTTTTTGTTGAAGCAATTAAAAAATCATTTACTTGTAAGTAAATGCTATAGAATGTAATTCAGATACTCTGATTAGCGCGAACTACGCAATCTTAAAAAATATTATCTAATTTAGAAATCTGATTAGTAAAAGTATTTTTCGAAGAAGTAAACTATTAGAACGATTAAATATATCAAAATGATTTCTATTATGATTAAAAGGTAAGCCCTACTTTTTTTTACTTAGGGATATTTTTTTAGAAATTGCTCATTTTATTATCCCTGTTTATTTTGTAATCTATATTTGCATCATAATTTGCATTTTAATTTTTCTGAATAACTGAAAATTAATTATTTTTTTATGTTTTCGTTTGATATGTGGTAATAAATTTTGATATATATATATATATATATATATATATATATATATATATATATATATATATATATATCAGAAGTGGAAAACATTTAAAAATTTCCCTTTTAAAACATAAATATATTTATCAATACAATGGATATAAATGCTCAATTCATTTTAAATTTGTAAATATTCTTCTTAAGCTTAAGAATTTATTTCCCATGAATTAAAGAATAATATAAGTTTCTTTATTTCCTTATTTGACATTTATAAATCAAATTCGAGCAGAATTATTTAATAAGATTTCTTTTTTTTTAATCATTTTCCCTTATATTTTTGGAATAAAAATCAATTGCTTGCAAATGGCTAAAGGGTTTCATGATAAGACCGACCAACATCACACTTTGAGTGATTTCAAAAAGAGAGTGTCTCATAAATGATTTCCTTCAATTAAGCTATTTTACAAAATTCTTTAATATGATTAAATAACTTAAAGTATTCAATGTTTGGAATTTATTAAATTAAAAGTATTACTTTGGAATGTCTCATAGCTAAAGAATAATTTTGCACTTAAAATATTTAATTTCATAGGATTTAATAAAGAAAGGCTTAATTCATTTTGCAATTGGGGACAAAAAGTATAAATTGATGAAAAATGCGTGTAAGCAACATAAATAAATCTCGTGAAAATAAAACTTATTTTTAAAAAAATCTTATTTTTTAGCACAAACATTTAAAGTATTTATTATTTTCTCTTTTATTTAAATAAAGAGTTGATTTTTAATTTGTATTTTTGACAAATTTCAACTTAATTAAGCATTAAAATTTACATGATTTTAAATTGAATGAAAAAAGATCTGTTAATACTAGCCTATTATAACGTTCTGTTTAATTTATAATATGAAAATAGATTTTTAGTCCTAAAGTTTTGAGAATATTTTTTTTTTGATTTCTTCATAGTACACTCAATATTTTATTAATTTAACGAATAGATTTATTTTCCAATTAAGAATAAAATCTTTTGAAGATTTTCTCCCATGTTAGTCTTACGTTTCTTACTATTATTTGTTTTTCATATAGAAGAATACCTTTTCTACTTTCGTTCTCTACAAAAAAAGTTTTGTTAAATTTTCTTCCAAAAGAAAAACAAATTATTAATCTTCTTTTATTATCAATGTAAATCACCTGTTTAAAAGTTTTAATGAAATGCAACATTTTATAGCTTAAATTTTACGATGTCAAATGCCATCGTAATGATGATAATAAAATCTTCATTCAAATTTTGAATATCGTATTAGTTCTTTAATTATGAGTACTCAAACTTCAGTCACCTTCAAATAGATCTTTTGCATGTAATTAAACGTTGTACTTTATACAGCTCAGTAACAATTTTCTATAATATTCACTACAAATTAAAATACCTAACACAGGGTGACAACTTTATACTGTTGACAAAATTTTTCCGCTTTTAATTGGTTTAATTCATGTACATCCCTTTTTATAATAATTTCCTTTGCTTAAGAGATCTTAATGTTAGTAAAACAAATAGGTAGTTTTTATTTGCCAAACCAACGACGACAAATAATTGCTTTATTTGAGGCTGGATTAAAGCAAACTCAAATTGCCAAAAAGCTGAATATTCACAGATAAATGGTATCAAGTACGGTATCAAACAATTCTTAGAGCTTGGCCATGACGGTGATAGACACCAAAAACTAAAATAAAAACTGTGAATACAAACGAAATTTGCAAAATTATCAAGAAACGAACTAACCGAAATCCAAGAAACTGGATGAGGAAATAAGCTAAAAAAATATATGTTAATAGAGAATCAGTTAGACAAATAGCAAAAGAAGTACTTAGACATGAACCATATAAACTTCGAAAATTTCAGAAACTAACAGAGCAAAATAAGCGTACACGGCTGCAAAGATTTTGAGCTCTCCTTCGAAAGTCCGCAAAAGGAGCATGGAAACATCTCATCTTCACGGACAAAACACTTTCCACAATTGAACAATTCTATAATTAACAAAATGACCATTACTGGTCATCTGATCGTCCTGGAACTTCCACAAGAGTATAACGTTGGCAAAAACCACAGTCAGTTATGGTTTGGGGAGGCATTTGTGAATCTGGAAAAACTTCTTTGGTTATCGTAGATCAAGGCGTCAAAATGAACAATATAATGCACTGCAATGAAATTGTACACTCAGTTTTACCTCTTTGGACCCTAAAGCATTTTAAACACAGCATCTGGACACTTCAACAAGATTCTGCCCCTTTTCATAAAACAAAAGCAACGCAAAACTGGTATCAAGCAAATCTTTCAGATTTTATACTTGTAGATATATGGCCTCCTATTCACCTGACTTAAACCCAATGGGCGATAGTGTTTGGTTTATTCTGCAATCAAAAGTATTTTCTAAGCCACATCGAAGTTTGGGAATGCCTAAAGGCTACTCTTAAGATGGAATAGGTTAAATTAACGCCAGAGGAACTTCGGCCCATTGCAGAAAATTTTATGCGAAATTTAAGGTTCTTTATCGATGCCCAAGGGAGCCATTTTGAAAATACTTAAATATGTTGTATCTAAGTAACAAATGACTTAAGTAAAGTTAATTTTTTGAAAATAAATTCCATGTTTTTAGTTTAATACAATATTTTTTTGTCAACAGGATAAAGTTGTCACCCTGTATCAAGAAAAACCATATGTGAATTCACAAATAATACTTGTTAATGGCTAATTATAATATTTTACATACATTTATATGTATCAAAATTTCACAACATTTTTAAAATAGAAATCTTAAATAAAAAATCTTATGCAGCATTTGGTTTTCGTTTATAAAAATGCAATTTATCATTTGTTTCAAGTTAATTACTGTAGTTTCATATGCTGTCCTTTCCAAGTTATGGTAAAAATTAATTATTTTTTCACAAATTTATAAAATGCAAATAACTTTTAGTATTTCAATTAAATTTAGAGTATTAATATTAGAGTTTACTTAAAAATCTAAGTTTTTGACACTACATTTGATATTCCTATTTTTATGGTTTCTGCAAAAAATATTTAATACTTGAAATTTCTTATTTAAAACAATAAATGATAAGAAGACTCAGAAAAAAGTGGCTTTGAAATTTCATATATCCAAAACACAGAATTGCTTGACTTGCAAATAGATACAAGACGACGATGGAAAAAAATGGCGAATCAACTTTGAATCTCTAAATCTAAATAAATGTTTATTTAAAAGGTAAAACAATTTTTACTTTTTCTGGATGATACGATTTTGATAGTTCGATTTTTCTGACGAAGTTAGGAGACGGGAGCATGAAAATTTCATTTTAAGCACCTTCTAGTGACGCGATAAAGTGATGGAACGATTACGAGACGTTCCATTAGTTGCACAATTCTGTCACATTTTTCTCATTTGCTTTTTCTTTTCCCCTTCATCTGCATTGCTGTAATATTTTTCGCTTGCTCCAAAATACATCAGCTCTAAGAAAACTGTACTGCATTTATTTTGAAATTATTTGTACTGCTTTTTTCGGAATTTCGTTTTTCGAAATTTATGCTAATATGTTTTACCTTGAATAAATAAATTACTTTTGAGTTTTTGAAACTTCCGTTGATATGGAAAAAAGAGTTTTTTCCATATGTAATATCCCATATTTGTTGCAGAAACTTGTACATTTTGATCATATTACTTCCTTTACCTGAGAAATAAAAAACATTGTTTAGCTGAGAATAAATATTTGCTGTTTTAAAAAACGATATTTTTCTCTAATGGTATTCTGAAAAATATTTTAATCATATTTAAAATATTTTCTGTAGTTTCCATTTTTATAAATAATACATGTAGTATAATAGGATTAAAAACTTAATTACAATATTATTTTCAAACTTACATTAATTCCTTGTTTTATAACGTATTATCTCAGTGACGAAAATTGGGTTTATAGTAAAGGAAAATATTAATTGCAAATAATCATGAAAAGTAAAGAAATATTTTTCAAATATACTGAGAAAAAACTATTAATTATTGTTCTTTTAATATTTTCAATAAATATCAAACTTTTATTTTGAAGTTTAAAATAAATTAAATCCAAGTAATTTCTTTCAACGAAATTATTTTTTTATTGTGGTCTTTTGATTTCACACACACAAGCACATGTAATTTAATTTAAACAGTAAAGAAAGTATATTTTTAAAAAATAAATTATGTAATAATACTCAGTTCGATAATTTTATAGTAAATTGTAAATGAAAAATGCTTTGTAAAATTGGAATAAAACATTTTATAAAATGTAACCATAAACAAATTTCATTTGAAATATTTATAATATTTTATCAAGTACTTGAAGTAAAATAGGAAGAATTATAGACAAATATTTTACTGATTTCAACAATCGGTCGTCATAATTAATTTTAAAATAAAATTCAATAATGATTTTCGCCATTAAGCATAAACTAAAGTTTTCCTCTCTAAATATTTTTAATTTTTAGAAGCATAATACATTTTAATAGTAAATTACTTTCACACTCTCTATAAAAGTATAAATGAAATAATTATCTCAGTATATCAGGATATACACTATGCGGGTAAACAAAAGATAAATTTTAATATTCTCCAAATATTGAAGGAAAATATTGTAATTAAATGCATTCTTGAGAGATTGTATTTAATTACAATTATAGTAAAATTGTTACATTTTGGAGGTTACGATTATGCATAAATATAACTATAAAATTTTATAATAAAAGTATTTCAGAAAGTTTTTATGTATTTGAATTAATAATTTTTATTTATTCTTATATATATATATATATATATATATATATATATATATATATATATATATATATATATATATATATATATATATATATATATATATATATATATATATATATATATATATATATATATATAATATTTAATATATATATATATATATATATATATATATAGAAAATGAATAAAGGAATATTTTTCAAATATACTGGGAAAAAACTATTAATTATTGTTCCTTAAATATTTTCACTAAATACCAAACTTTTATTTTAAAGTTTAAAATAAATTACATCCGAACAATTTCTTTCAGAGAAAGTATTTTATTAATTGCAGTACACATTGATTTCACGCACACACACATGCAATTTAATTTAAACAGTAAAGAAAGTATATTTTCAAAAAATAAATTACAGTGCGATAATTTTATAATAAATTGTAAATCAAAGAGCTTTATTAAAATTTAAATAAAAATTTTTATAAAATATAACCTTTTATATATATATATATATATATATATATATATATATATATATATATATAATATTTAATTTTTTCTTATTTACAAAATTTATCTAATTTATCAACAAAATTTATCTAATTTTGGCAGCGAGTCAAAATTATTTGTAAAGTATGAAGAATTCTTGTTACATTACTTACATATTGTATTTGTTTGCTTTATTTTTATAATTTATTGATTAATCTATACCAACTTTGTGTATGTAAATATTTTAACTTGTTGCACAAGAGCTTGATATATTTTCTATTGTCTTTTTAATAACTTAAATAAGAAGTTTAAGTAATTAAGTAAAAAGGGTGAATATTTCAATTCAAATACAATTCCTCAGTATTTTATAGTATTTTAGAAAGAAGTCATTCATCTAAATTTTTAATTTCACGCTTTATTTACTTTTTATTTTCTATAAAGTAGATACTTGAAAATTTCTCATTAAGATGTAATAATCATAAAGTATAATAATCATATGAGCTAGAGTTTCATAAATACTTGTATTTACTTTGTTTTAAATAATAACTAACAACGTAATTTACACAATGTTTAATTTTAAGCCATATTTTAATTACACGTGTGGTTATACATAAATGTTTATTTCTTATTATTTATTTAAATATATGCAGTAAGATATTAATAACACTAACTGTGAAAAGTATCAATAATTTTTAACAAAAAAGTGTGAATGTTATTTTTTTAACATGGAGCTCTTTCGCAAAATTGAATCACCGGTAAGATTTGGCATGCTTGAATGATTTTTAAAAAAAGATTACGTTGTTGAGAGTTATTCTAATTTCTTAAAATAATTTTCTAAAAGATACGTTTTGTATAGAATTATCAAAAGAAAAAAGGAAATAAATGCAATAAAGAAATGTACTAAGGCAAATTTACATAATGGAAGTTATAAGTCACTAATACTTAATATCTGAAATTTTTTAAGGAATATAAAGATTTAATGATATTTTGAGTTATGAATGATGTTATTCATTAACAGCTGGAACTAATAAGTGAATATGTAAATATATGTTTTTGCCTTCTTGTGGTTGTAAGTATAATAAAACACTAAAACATCACCTAGTAGAGCTTATAGCGACATGTGTAAATAAGAACAGCTTAAATTTCAAAACATTGCAATTACATTTAATTTGCATTTGCCAGTTGCAATACATAATCATTTTTATTGAAATGATTAATCATCAACATTTTATTCTATGAAATAAATGCTATAAATAAAATTATATTGCAAACCTTATAAAAATAGTAGACTCTCATTTTCAGTAGATTCAGTATTATATCTTATTTACTATTCTTTCTTATAATGAAATAAAAGAATTTTGACTTAAGATATCTGAAAATTTTCCTCTGTAGTATTGCTTAGTTAAGATTCAACTAATACAATACAAATAATACTCATACAACTAATGCTAAATTACTGCTTAGTTAGGAATTTATTTTATACTTTAATTGGATCAATCAAAGCAATAATGTGGAGTTTAATATGTATGAGCTCCTATAAGAATTAATATATGAAGGAAAATGAATCAATAATTAGTTAAAATAAAGTAAACATTCCTTCTAGGATAAATAATTTTGACTTTCAAGGTCAACACTTCTCGAGTTTAATTCAAAAGTTTTGTTTCAACATTCAATTTACTTTAACGTGCACCAGGTGTATGCATATCAAATGAGACGATTGCTAACAGATGTCGCCACTCATGTATACAAACATTACGAAACAGTGACACGTGATTATTTTTATAGTTTGTCCTTTAAAACTCACGTTTAGTTTACATTTTGACGAGTTTCAGCATGCAATGTTTTTTTTCTTTACTGTGTTGAAAATGACGAATTTTATGCCTTCTGATCACGATCTTGGGACAGCATTAATTTTTTGTTACCATCTCAAGAAGAATGCTGCCGAATCGCATCAAATGCTTGTAAAAACATACAGTAGCAATGCCCTGAGCCATGCGCAGAGTTACAGGTGGTTTGAAGAGTTTCAAAATGGTGATTTCGATGTGAGAAATGAGGAGCGTGGCAGACCAGCAAAACATTTGAAGATGGTGAATTGTAAGCATTACTCGATGAAGAGGATAGCCAAACGCAAGAACATCTTTCAGATTGAACGTTGACCAGAGCACTGTTTCTCATCGTTTCAAAGCAATGGGCAAGATAATAAAGGTCGGTAGATGGGTAGCACATGAGCTAAGGGACCATCAGGAGGAAAACCGAAAAATCGTGTGCGAAATGTTGCTTGCCCGCTATAAACACAAGTCTACCTCCATGGTATTGTGACTGGAGATGAAAAATAAATTTATTTTGAGAATCCCAAGCGTAATCGATCATATGTTGACCCCGGACTTCCATCTAAATCAACCGCAAGGCTGAATCGCTTCAGCCGCAAGAAAATGCTGTGTATTTTCTGCGACCAGGAGGGGACAATCTATTATGAGCTTCTCTAATACGACGAAACATGATCGGTACAAGCAACAATTACTTGACTTGAACGATGCTATCCTCAAAAAACGAGAGCAATTCAAGAAACGGCAGCACAAAGTGATTTTTCTTGATGACAATACCCCTAGTCACCGTGCTAAACCAACCAAGGACATCGTTAAGGCACTCAGCCTGGAGGCTTCAACACATGCGGCTTATTTGCCAGACTTGGCTCCTTCCGATTACCTATTTGCATCATTGGGACACGCATTGGTTGACCAGCGCTTCACTTCTCATGAAAAGGTCAAATCTTGGCTTGATGACCGGCTGACCACAAAAGACCGATCATTTTTTTGGTGTGGTAGTTCACAAATTGCCCGAAAAGATGGGGAAAATGGGTAGCCAGCGGAGGAAATTATTTCAAATAAAAAAATATTATCAGTTTTTGCAAATTTATTGTGTATTTTTTAAAACAATCGTCTTATTTCATTTGCATACACCTGGTATAAATACGCATTGAGAGGATAAATTTTACTTACACTGAGAAAGAAATAAAGAGAAAGGAATACTAGATTTAGAGATCTTATGTGAGTTTACACTTATATAAGCGATTAAAGGTAATTTCTATTAAAAATACTATAAAATGTACAAACCTATGTAACGATAAGAAATTATCTCATTACTTTAACACTAAATGTTACAAGAAACTCAAAGGCTCATGGTCTAGTGTCAATTGTAATAATTCATAAGGATTTTTCAATCCTTTGTGGATATTGTGGTTGCAGATTGTCATCCACTTTACCACATGAGTAATTGGCAAAACATTTATCACGCAAAAGTGATCTTGGAGGGACAATACCAACTTATAAAGTTACTGGCACGTTTCTGATTTAAAAGCATATTTCTACAAAGAAATATTTAAAGAACTTATCAAAAAAGGGAGAGGGAGAAAGTTTGAATAAAATATATCTATGTTATATATTCTCATAATTCAATACATATAATTACTTAATTCCGTGAGTTCTTTCTTCAAATATTGGTGAATTATTTCGCTCTAGGAAAGTTAATCTGCCACGTGCCATTTATCAATGACGTGATTAGATTTTAATCGTTTTCTTCCAGATTACTCTCTTTTCCTTCTCATCTTCTTTCCTCATCACTAGCTTAATTTAGTCCTCTTTTATCCATTTCTCATTTTCTTTCTTCAAATTGGTTTTCTGAACATCTAGAAATTGGGTTGTTCTTTTACTTTTCTAAGCGAATATACCTTTCTCTCATTTAAGACATTGGTAAGATGGCAATGGTTCTTTTTTATTCTATAAAAATCAACTACTGGTATAAAGGTCATGAAATGGAAATAGTTAGAAATACACATCTACAACTTTAAGTTTTAAAAGAAATGATATGATCATCGAAAATGACTTTCTTTAAAGAAATTAAGAAAAAGACATTCCGTGAGTGCTATCGCAAAAAATAAGTATCTTTATGAAGCCTCGAGTACAGAAAGAATTTATTTGAATTACAAAGCAATTTATTTTATCTTATTAAGCTCTTATTTCTCAAAGAACATTTATAAACATATAATATGGAGGGAAAATATTAAATGCAGTTTACTAATTATTAACTGAAAAATTGGATACATTTATAAAGATTTTGTGAAGTAATAACTAAGTATTTATTTAAAAAACTGGAATTATATACATTTTAAATACTTCAAATCATAATCATTTAATCATAATTATTCGATGTATACAATTTACACACACACACTTATATATATATATATATATATATATATATATATATATAAATATATATATATATATATATATATATATATATATATATATATATATATATATATATATATATATATATATATATATATAAATATATATATATATATATATATATATATATATATATATATATATATATATATATATATATATATATATATACAGCAATTACGTAATTTTACAATAATAGTGTTGCTTTATTTATTTATAAATACTATATAAAATGCATGCATGATGCATGTATGTATTTCATACTTTCTTATAATTTATAATGATAAGAATATTTTATTGCTATGAAATAAGATGCACATTAAAAAAAATTATTAGTGATAACTTTCACTTTTACTTACTAATTTATTTTTAATAGAAATGTTAGGAAGATTCTGAGTATTTAACATTACCTTTCACAGAATTGATATGAAAATATTTTTAGCATGAAATATTATAGCTTCTATGCTTATTTTCGTTCTTTAAAATATAATAGCAAGGTTAAACTTTGCTATTATATTTTAAATAAAAAAATTTTAATAAGTAAATAAAACATTAATTATTGTATTCTGAGTGGTCAGACACTAGTGGATACTATTTTAAGAATAAAAGCAATTTATCTAATCACTATGACAAAGTGATTTTTCCTAATTTCAAAGTATACAGCCTTGAGTTAGATTAAAGCCAAATATTGACTTTAGGAGATGGATTAAAGTAATATACATTAACCTACTACATAATGTTTCCTAACATTAAATATAATTAGAATAACCGTAAGGAAAATATATTCATTATAAACAAATAGAGAAATTTTATAGTTGATCTAATTTTTCAGCTAGGAATGTTTTTATTTTTAAAATAACAAAATATTTTATTCAAGTGTGTAAAAAAGTTCTATAAGAAAAAGTTATTCTTAAATAGTGTAAGTTTTGTGACCGTTCTAAATTTAAATAAACCATCATCAAATAATATACTTTTCATAAATGTACTATCTAAATGCCAATTTAAAGTTTTATGGAAAGATTTTCATTTATGTTTACAGTAAGTATGAACCTGTATTATCTGAAGAAATGAAATCATTGATAATTAATTTATTATTAAAAGACCTATTTCTATTGAGGCATGTTTTATTGCATTATATTTTATTACATAGCCAGGAATTTACTTTTTAACTTACATGATATTTTAACGAACACTTTACTAATAAAAATTAGTTTGATTATTAAATCTCCCTTACCCTGTGTTTATCCACGTGAATGACTCGCAGAAAAGGGTCATATAAGAGTTTCGTGGGGTCCACGTCCACTGGTGATTGTCTATGACCTTTACTACACAGATTCCATTCTGGATTCAACAGACCCCAGAAGTCAGGACCTAAATATAAAATCACATTTATTAAAATTCAATAAAAATTTCTTTATTTAAATTTTACTATAAGAGGTTTAAGATCTTTGGGTTAGTGGAAGAAGAAACTTGCATATACTTTGGAGATGCTTTGTTTCCTGATGATTTCAAAATAGCATTGTATTCTTTATAAACCGAAATATTATTTTCCATTCATATAATAAGGTAGTTTTAAGAAATTTAATTTTATTTATATAAAATATAATTAGAACATAATTTATTAAAATGTCATCAAAAAATTTCACTTGGAAGCACTCTAATTTTATAACTAACGTAATTATAATCGTCAGCTTACTTAGATGATGTCATTTTTCTAATGATAGAAGGTGTAGCGTTGCTACATTACCTCCATGAAACAAAAAATTTCTAAAAAATCTAAAAGCAAATACGAGGGTCACTCTGAAATTTTTGAGATACAACTAAGATTAAAATTTTTAAAGTTATACTTACAAAATTTTAGGTGTGTTCAAAGTAGTCTCCTCCAGCATCAATGAACTTTTGTAGGCGAATTTTCCACAGATTAAATGCTTCAAGCCATTCATTTCTTCGAATAGATGAAAAAAATGCATTTATAGCCACATCAATCTCTTCTTCTGAATGAAAACGACGTCCACGTAAGTTCTTTTTAGATTAAAAAATAATCAAAAGTCGCACATAGCTAGATCAGGTGAATACGGCGGATGTTCGATCACTTTAATTTGTTTTTGTTTAAGAAACTCAACTGTTAATCCGGCTGTATGTGAAGATGCATTGTCATGGTGAGGCATTAGTCCCCTAACATTCATTTCTTGTAGAATTTCTGGAAGACATTAAGTGGTATACCAGTTTGCTGTTACTGTCTTCAGTCCTTCCAACTTGATGGCTTTGACCAATCCCGTACTTCTGAAGAAAACGGCATACATCACTTTTTTAATTGCGCGTTGTTTTTTCACCATTGTCGGCGTGGGATCCTCTTCAAAGACCAATACTTTGCTTCCTTGAGGTGTTGGAACGTCAAAAGACGGTATGTACGTTTCATAACCTATTACAATTTCAGAAATGATGCGGTGGCCACCATCATTCAGCATATTAAGAGTTTCTTAACTGATTCTGACACGCTCCTCTTTTTGATGCTCAGTTAGATTATGGGGAACCCAACGGCAAACTACTTTTTTCATATGTAATTCTTCATGAATGATTTTGTGTATGGCTGCTGGATCCAATGTTAAGTTCCATCTGTATCATTTGATAAGTACAGCGATTATCATCCATTAACATTTTTCGTATGGCAGACACATTATCCGGGATTACTGCCGACGGCGGCCTTCCTGTGTGTTCTTCATCCTGAAGAAAATTGCGACCTCTTATAAATTCTCTAAACCATCTGAATACAGTAGCACGAGTTGGAGATTCATCACCCAATGCTAATTGAAACCGTTGAACGCATTCTTCTTGATTGAATCCTGCTTTGAACATCGTAGAAATTCATAGCGCGAAAATGTTCTCACGTGAACTCCATTTTCTATTCTGCTTAAAATTTATTCCACGCTAAAAGAGTTGAAGTAAGTCAGTAAAAAATCATCTTCTGTGTTAAAATACTTTGTACTTTAAAATTAAACCGTTATTTTTATTTTGTAAATTCTCATCTGCGCGAATCTCACAAATTTCAGAGTAACCCTCGTATGAGCGCTTTAAAATATCAGGAACATTAAAATCCAACTATCTGAGAATTGGGTATGGAGAGGTCTGCTCGGATCTGCACCAATGACATTAGGAAATTTTATCTCTCCCTGAAGATATGTAATGGATTTGATTTGGCAACACGAATATCGTGAGAAAGCCGTTTGCCTTTTCCTGGAAATACTGAGCTGTTGACACCAACTGGGCCTTTTTCCAAAAACCAGATATACTAAAATTTTTCTTAGATTAAAAAACCTACCCACAATGGAAAAACTCCTTCTGATTTCAGAATTATATTCAATAATATAATTCTGAAATACTCAAGCACATTCGAATAAAAATATCAATTTTTTTAAAAAGAACTTGATTAGAATTTTTTGATGTAACAATATGATTTAAGGAATAAAAAATGTAATTCAGGATAAAATAATTTAAACAAGTAAATTTTTATTATAGGTAATTTATAATTTTTGTATGCTCAAAAATATCAAAATTCAATTTCCTGACATGTTTTTTTTAATTTATTTTAATTAATAACTTATTTAAATAAAAATTATTAAAATTAAAAAAAGGATTATTCCTATAAAAATTCAATTTATTTTAAAACACTAATTAAAAATAATTACATAAAAATGATAAACCTTCTTAAGCTTAACAAATTAAATTCTATAAATTAAAAAATATTCTTCTAAATTTATTTCATTATCAATTTTTTATTCAATAAACAACATAATATTTAATGACTGCGTTTAAATCATCATTCTTACAGAATTTTTAAAGTAATTTCAACAACTTACAAACAGTACTTTTGTCCAAATGAATTTCAAAATATTTTCTCAGTGTCTGTAACAAAATATGCAAAACTGAACTTAAAACAGGTATATTTTGGTACTTATTACAAGTCTTTTTTTCCTGTATTATAATCAAGATCCAGGAACAAACCAATTTCTATTCTTTATTTCAAATGTGTGTAAATATGGGATGATTATTACTAGAGTAAATCATTATATGAAAAACGAATTTCTTGTGAAATTATCTTTACATTTTGTCAAAAAATCGCAAGTGGATTTAAAATTTCTGAATAAAAATTGTGATGATAAAAGTTTCTGTAGTTTCGATATGCGCCTTTTATTCAAATAATATTCTGATATATACCGTATTATTGAATGCAATTTTATATCGTAGAATTAGTAAGGGAGTTTTGTGAATATAATGTTCTCATAAAGATAAATACAAAAGTGCAATTAGGAAATAAAAGTAGTAACGAGTAATCCTGAATGGCAGAAAAAACAAAGTTTTTCAGATAATAGGAAATGTAATGATATATTGGATTGGTTGTAATTATAAATGATTGGTTGTTAATGTAAAAATTTTATTCAAAGTGGATTAAACATTCCTCAATTTATATATCACACTGAAATTATCTTTTTTTATGAACATTAACTATCTAATCATAAATTAATTAAAAATAAAGTTGAATGAAAGAGGTTTTCTTTAATTTCTTTGAAATAATAAATATATTTCTCACCAAATTCCCAACAAACACTTCAAATAAAAAAAATATTTAACATATTTCTCAATATTAAATAACATGATTTCATGCACTATTTAAATAATTATTTAAAGTATATACGCAAAAAAATACATTTGTACAAAATTCCTGTTTTCATAAAGGAAGCTTTATCTTATGAATTATAAAAAAATTAAAAATAAACAAATAATTTTAAGAGTTTAATAAGTAAGAGACTGCTTTGCCAAGCAAATATGAGTAAAATATTTCAAAATTTTATAAAATTATTTGAGTCATTAACTATAACACTATATATATATATATATATATATATATATATATATATATATATATATATATATATATATATATATATATATATATATATATATATATATATATATATATATATATATATATATATATATATATATATATTTAAAAATCATTACAATTATTTTTAAAATAATCATTATTATGCTTTGTTGCAAACTTATGGAATCGATTCCTGTAAATCAGTTAGGATAAAACGAAAGCAAAATAATTAAATCTTTTATAATATAAAACTTTCTCCAAATTAATTCTTCCATTTCATCAACTCATTTAAAACATCAAATACTACGCTTCAGAAAATTGCCGATGATTTATCAAAGTAAACTTGTTGGCGGCAAATTTCAATAATCTTCTATTACACCACCCTTATCAATGCAAAAGGCTTACCTTTCTCATTCCAATCCAAATATTAATCCATACTTGAGAAGAAAAAAAAATAATCCGCACAACAGGCATAAACGAAGGAAAGTGAATTGCGCACGGGAATCGGAGAGAGAGAATACGATAAAACCACAATTAACAAATTAGCAGTTACCGTGCTGGAGAAAATGGCGCATCGGCCTAGGGCTCAGCCGCTAACACATGTATCGAAAACCGATTAAAATGGCTGATTACTGCTCGGCGCAATTAATTACACACTAAGTAGAAACAAATTAAATATTTTATGTAATTACTAGCATACGCAGCGATGTGTAGGTGAAAGTGAATTTGTTTTGAAAACTAGGGCGTGGAGTTCCTCTCCTTTCATTTCCCTTTCTACCGATTTAATAATAAGAAATTATGATCGTTCTGGGAATATTCAGCAGCGTTGAGAGTGTTCCATTATCAGCAGAGAAAAGGAATCGTTTGGAATTTTCCACTTTTTTCTATTTTCCTTAAGATTCCAGTGTCTGGTCTTTTGCGATTGCTTTAATTTAAAAATATTAATTATAGGCATTGAAAAACGTGAAATGGGCATATTGGCATTAATCCCTTTTGAACATAAAGGACTTGTTTGTACATTTAATGATGAATCAATCTATAATTAGGTAACAATGCATTGTATTTTCATTTGAAAATCCTTCTTTTAAAATAGATAAAGATGCTACGTTTGAGAAAATGTATGAAATTAATTTTTCGAAATTCTAGTGAATGCCTTGTTTTATTTTTTCAATTACATATCTGGAAAATGGAAATTTAGATATTAATGTTAATTGCAGGAAATAAACATTCTTTTTGAAAATATATTTATTTTACTTAGACTAAAGCTTTTCATTTGTGCAGAAATTGTTACTAAAATAATTTACAATGCATTCAGTTTTTCTGAAAATAAAGGTAGTCATCTCTCACACGCAAATTGTTAATTACAATTAGGAAGTAGCACAGAATGCTTTATATCACATTGAATAAATTTTTTAAAAAATTGTCAAGTGATTTGAACTATATTTCAATTTTGCTCTAATAGTTTTCTTTCAAAGATAATTATAATTAAATAGCTCAATATGCGAAAGAATAGTTTTAATTAATTTAATAGTTGATTCGTTTATTACAACTAATTAACTGCAAACATAAATTTTTCACTTCATTATGTTTGATATCAATTTCTATATTATAAATCTGTCAGACGTTATAACTAGTCAATAATCATTGTCATTTATTTATATTCCATCATTTAGCGCGGTTTAATTTTAGAATGAATTTATCTAAGATTGACGAATACCACTCATATGCATTTTGAACAACCCATAACCTGTACGTGAACATATAAAACCCATGTTTAGAAACAAAAGTTTATTTTAAATAACTTAACAATTCGAAAGTAACTATACAAACACTGCCTTGCTTATGCAGTGTTATGCTTACACATTTTCTAATAAATATGTTGAAGCACGTGTATTTTATTGCGTACACAAATTAAAATAGAATTTCCAGCATAATTTTAACATTCTATGACATTCATTCTAAAAATTCAATTCAAAGATGATTAAACATTCCTTAATTCTAAAATTCTATTTTGAGAATGTTTCTTATGTATTTTATTTTATGAACATTTACTATCTAGTCATAAATTCTTGAAAAATAAAAATAAATGAAACTAAATTTCTTTAATTCTTCGAAAAAAAAATATATTTCTCAGCAAAATCACACCAAACACGTCAAATAAAAATAAATATTTTAGATACATCCCAATATTAAGCATCATTATTTCATGCATTATTTAAATAATTACTTAATGTATATACGCATAAAAATACATATATGCACAAAAGTTGCTGTTTTCATAAATGAAACATTATCTTTAGAAATAAGCGTATAATTTCGAGAATTCTATAAATGAGAAACTGCTTTACAAAACAAATATGAGAATGATATTTCAAAATTTTATGAAATTAATTTAGTCGTTAATTATAACTCTATGTATATATTTGAAAATAATTACAATTACTTTTGAAATGAAAAAATGAATACAAACTTCTTCACACTATTTTATATATCTTTTGAAAAATAGTATAGTTTTCATTTTAAAACAAAATTTTTTTATTATTTACAAAACAATGTAATATTATATTCTAAATTAATTTTGAAAAATTATATTCTCTAAAAAAGAAAACAAACGTCATTTAAAATCTTGCAAAGCAAGACGCAACAATTTCGAACATCAATTAGGAGCTGCGTCACAGAAAAGAAGTTCAAAAATATGGGGAATTCTGGCGACACTCGTAATGGAGTATGAAGGTAAACTATGAAAAATGCGACAGAAGAATTTCGAAGTTTGGCAGAGTTTAATAAAGTGTTTGCTTAGGTAAATGAATGAGAGAACCGGAAGAATGAAGGCCGCAATTTGTAGTTCCTCATCCTATGGATCCCCCAGCGGATTTTTATTAACTAGTTACTATGATCAATGATTGATTTAAATAATTACTACATGTGACACGGAGTAATTTTCTTTCCAGGATAGCTTGACGTTTTGTTACAATTAAAGAAGACTGACTGAAAATGATTTGTGGAGGCTTAAGTGATTAATCGTAGAATTTGAGGAGTTTAAATTTGCTCTTTCTCATAAGAATGTGCACGTCTTCGCGACATTTTCGTACAGGCAAATTTAAGTTCCTCACCTTGCTTTTTAGAATTCTTGCTTAAAGGAACAAACTTTATCAAAAATAAAAAACGATGACAAATGGTCACTAATATCAATAAAATTCATTAACATTTAAGATTTTTAAGACATTTAAACAAGAAGAAAATGAGGTATATATATATACTGATGTGCAAAAATTTAGGACGAAACGGCTTTTCTAGTGCAGCGTCGCTCAGCAGTGATCCAAATAGATAAAAATCGTACCAGAACATCCTCCAGATGTAAGAATATGGAAAAAGTAAAAAAAAAATTGTCCAAAAATATTCCAAATGATTAAAAAGGAACATTATTGAAAAATGAGCATGGAGGAGAATGACAGCGACGGCCGAAACATAAATGTGACTGCTCTCTAGCAAGAAACTTCCAGCTTTTATTAGAAGATATGATCACCCCTGACTTCTGTGCAGGATTGACATCGTCTGTCCATACTGAGTATGAGGTTGTCAATAAGTTGTTGATATACTGCTGCTCATTCTTCTTGTAGCGCCAATCGCAGCTGCGGAATCATTAATGGCTATTGGAGACGTGCCGCCAAGCGTCTCCCTAGAAAGTCCCACACGTGTTCGATTGATTTTAGATCCGGGTACCTTGCCGGCCAAACCATGCGTTCAATATCCTCCCTTTCCAACACCTCTTTGACAGCCTCTGTACGATGAGGTGGAGCATTGTCGTCCATGAAGGGGAACTGGGGCCTATAGCACCTCTAAAAAGACGCATATAAGGAAGGAGAATATCATTACAATAACGGGACCCGGTGACTGAACCCCTTTGGACAACATGAAGGTGATTACGGGTACCAAGCATGAAGCCTCCCAAAACGAGAACACTGCAACCTCGAAACCGGTCCCTTTCGACGATGTTGGAGGGGTTATTGCGTATTCCCCGCTTTCTCCAGATGTGTATGCGTCCAGAATCGGTAGTCAGATTAAATCTGCTCTCGTCCGTGAAGAGTACTCGACCCCATTCCTGATCCGTCCAATTCTGGTGTTCCCGACTCCACACAAAACGACTTCTCTGGTGGGCAGACGTTAATGGTGCACAACGTGTGATCGTCGCGCGAATAGACCACCATTGTGCAGCCTCCTGGTGACTGTAAACCGTGGTATCTGTCGTCCAGTCGTCTGTTGGAGGTGTCTCGCGAATTCTCCAGTCGTCTGCCGCCTGTTCCTTCTTGCCTACAGGACCATATACCGGTCGCCGATTGCCATAGTTGCTCGTGGACGACCACTGCTGAACCTTCGGACAGCTGTTCCTGTAGTTTGAAATGCTCTCCAGATTTGTGAAACGATGCTGTGAGCGATTCCTAACTCCGCAGCCACACTTGTCATTCTTCGACATTCTTCAATCTTTCCAATGATTCGACCTCACATAAGGTCATCTAGATGTCGTCTACGAGATTGTCTGTTCATTATTTCACAATGATTAAGCAGCTCTACGTCGTGTAAACTGGTATACGCCGTGCAATAGCTTTCACAGAAACGCTGAACATACACCGCCAGTCTGCTTTATACTTCTTCCGATATTCCCCCTTTGCGTCATGTTGCGTAATTTGAGTATGCCCTTGCGTACCTGACCATAGTTGATCTTCTGATTGGTCTTTGGGTCCTATCTACCTGTTTGCTCTGCTATTCTGTTAATTTTCCCATTTCGTCCTTAATTTTTGCACACCAGTATATATATATATATATATATATATATATATATATATATATATATATATATATATATATATATATATATATATATATATATATATTCCGTTTATTTTGAAAGTGGCCTAACTCCATTAATACTTAAATCAAGATATTTACTATTGATAATGTCGGAAAACAGTGATGAAGGTAACTTTAATTAATGAGTACTTACAAATTAACCTCAGTTTTTGGACAATTGAGTTAGTTGATTAACCTGTACGTTTAGTTCATATAAATCATAAAATTTAATATTAAATTTTAGAAATTATTTCACCTCTATGGGGAAGAACAGAACAAGACCATTTAGTTCAGATAATGAAGAAGATATTGTAACTAATGATTTTTAAAAAAATCGGAAAAGAAATAGAATTATAGAACAATAGTCGTCTTCAGGGGATAAAGATACGAATAATAATGGAGAAAAGACTGATGAATCATACATCCAAAAAGTGCGAAAGATTAAGTGGAATTCAAGAAAACGATATTGTACTCAAACCGGAAATATTGTACATGGAAAAACATTCGAAAACAAAGATTGCCGTTGTCGGAATGCTTGCACAAAAATTACGATCAAGAAGAAAGAAAGAATATTTTTGAGAAGTTTAGGGGTTTGGGAGATTTTAACAAACAAAATGCATTGCTTTACGAAGCTGTCGAGCACAAAATTGTATAACGAAGACGTCCAACAAACGGCAAAGGTTCGCCAAGAAATTGGAGTTTCAGGTATTTGTTAAATTCTAAAAACGGAAAAGTTTCCGTCTGTAAAAAGTCTTTTTGGGTATTTTTAAAGTAAGTGAAAGACGCTTAAAACGAATATTAAACTTTGCAAATATAGGCAATGATTTACGTGGGATGATAGCTGGATCATCAAGAAAATTATCTGAGGAAGGGAAAAAGCCCATTCAAAACCATTTTAAAAGTTTTTGTAAATTTGAATACCATTATACCAGATCTCATAATCTTAATGGAAGATATATACATCCTTATCTCTTAAGAAAATGTTTAATATATACGAGCTTCATTGCGAGGAAAATAAAGTAAAAGCTGTTAATGAGTGAACTTACAGAAAAGTATTTAAACAAAATTTTTTGATTTACATTTCCACCAACTGCGCAAAGATACATGTCAAAAACTGGACTTATTAATCATCAAAATAAAAGCATCGAGTGATGATGAAGAAAAGAATAAACTTACAGAAGAACACGATGTCCATTTAAGACTAGCAAAGAGAATCAGTGAGGCATTCACTGAAACAAGATCAGGAGCAAGTATCCCGTAATTCAGATTACTATTTTACTTTCTCGTTCAACTATGCAAAAAACATTACCGTATCCCAAGTTGACTACCTCAGTAGCATATTACAAATGCAATTTGTATGTTCTGAATTTGGGTATTCACAATTTTCATATTGTTTACATGTACGTTTGGGATGCAACTATTGCATCCAGAGGTGTTCAAGAAATTGTTTCATGTATCCTAAAACATGTTAAAAATTTAAGAAGTGAAAGACACATTATAGCTTACAGTGACATGTGCGCCTGGCAAAATAGAAATATTAAAGTAGTTTTAATGTGGTTAAAAATTGTACAAACTTTGGAAAATAATATTTTTTTAATAACGTTGGGCACTTGGGCGACTAACCCTTCGCCACAACAAGACCGGAAACTGCTACTCATTTGTCGTTACCCCGTGGGCACCTGTGAACCAAGACACGGAGGCGAGTAGCGTTACCCGTGTCATACCACAACAGACCCGCTTATAGGGCGGGCCACATTCATACATCAACACACAAGAAAGGACAGAGAAACACAGAGAGATAGTAACATCCATGCCCGAACCGGGATTCGAACCCGGGACCCACAGCTCAAGAGTCAGGAACGCTAACCACTCAGCCATTGGTCGGCTGGAAAATAATATGGAAATCATACATCATAAATTTTTAATATCAGGACATTCATTTTTACCAAATGATAAAGATTTTGGCGTGGTAGAAATGTCATTAAAATAATTTAGTGTTCGTTCCCCAAGATTATTAAAAAGTGTCGGAAACATAATAATTTTAATGTAAATGAAATGAGACAAGAAGATTATGTATCAACAAAATTATTAGAAAATGCAATTTTTCGAAGGGTAACGAATTCTGATGGAGAATCAATAAACTGGTTAAAAATATGTTGGATACGTTTTGTCAGAAATGAACCGTATAAAATTTTCTATAAGACTTCTATGAATGAGAATGGAAATTTGAAAGTTCTGGAAATATGACCGCGTCGGGATAGACCAAGAAAGTTCGAAAATATTGTATTGACACCATTGTATAAAAATATCGGACAAACTACAACAGCAAAATTCAAGGACACAATTGACCTATTACGATATATACCGCCGGAAATCAGGATTACTTCAAATCCCTTCCGCTCAAAATGTAGATGAGTAGTAAATTGCTTTGTAATAAATTTATGTTTGTAATTTTGTACGTTATGTAGTTAAAATGCTTTGAATTGCATAAATTATGTTTTCAAAGTGTTTTAAAGATATACAAAATTGTTTTTTTTTTCAATTCAATTTGTGAAGAATCTTAAATTATATTAAATGGACTTATTCACCTTCAAATTTTATAATGAATCTGGTTTTTAATTTTGAAAGTGGTCCAACTCCATTCTTGATAAGAAAACATATATTATTCACTTAATAATTGTGACAATTTTAATAAAAACTATAAATTCAACACCCTTAGATACATTTAAGCAGTATGACTCATTATTTTTAAATTAATGGAAACGCAAACCCTTAAATATCTCGATTTGAATATAAATGGACTAAAGTAAATTGAATTTCATTAATAACAATAACATTGTTTAATAAGGATATTATCATTAAACGAAATTTCTTTCAAAAATAATGCTTATTTATTTCTTAATTTACTTTTTAAGTAAGATTTGAATACAGACAAATCAAAATATTTTTAAAATTAAATAATTTAACCTTTAATATGTAAGAAATAATTATCAAAACTTCTAACTCTTTACACAAACATCACTTTACTCCAATAAAATTATTCTAATGAACATTTCTTTCAATATTTTAAATATTTCTTTCAATTAATAAGCAAGATAATTTTGTACTATTTTTAATCTAGCTTATCTCAGATAAGCAAAAGAAAATATTTCCGTCTCTTTCATTTATGATTATTTATATATATTCATGATATCGTTAACATACATCATATTTTTTATATACATCAGTTTTTTTAAACTCTTGCATAAGCTGTGAAAATTAATTTATAAGTAATTTGGATACTTTTAATTAAAAGTAAAGAATAAATTCAATAGAATTTCAGTTTCATAAAATATAAAGCTCAATTCAAAGTTTGTAAAAATATTTTTTAAAAATTAAAAACTTTAAACTTTCGCTTAATTTTTGTAAGAAATATTATCGAATTCGAGAAAAATATATGCATTTCTATTTAATGCCAACGAGGAATATCAAATATTAATCAAGATTGCTTGAAAAATTGAAATCGGGGATTATTTAAAATGTATATTAGCAGAGAGAATTTTAATGTCACTGAACCATAAAAATGAATGAAGATGTGATGAACATATGAATCATACATTTTAACCATAATTAAATGAACGTGAGAAAAAACTAATTACTTTATTAAAATTAGTATTATGTTTGATATTTCACACAAAAAATGATTTTTTTAATTTTTTAAATGCATTTACTTTGAACTTCTAGCTTCAGTAAGCAAATTCTATCCTATTATTCATATAAAAAACATCCTAATTCTGATAAAAGCTTGTGTTAAGCAGTAGCCTAACAAGCTTAACACAAGCTTTTTGTTAAGATAAAAGATTGTGTTAAGCTTGTTCTAACTTCAGCTAAGCAAATTCTATCCTATTATTCATATAAAAAACATCCTAATTCTGATAAAAGCTTGTGTTAAGCAGTAGCCTAACAAGCTTAACACAAGCTTTTGTTAAGATAAAAGCTTGTGTTAAGCTTGTTCTAACTTCAGTTAAGCAAATTCTATCCTATTATTCATATAAAAAACATCCTAATTCTGATAAATCGAATATTATTGAATAAGAAATTTTATTAAGTTTTACATAAATTTACAGACTTTTTCTTTTAACAAAAGGAGCAAAATCTTCTTAACAACAACGAACTGCGACGTCCGATGGCTGAGTGGTTAGCGTTCCTGACTCCTGAGCTGTTGGTCCCGGGTTCGAATCCCGGTTCGGGCATGGATGTACTTTCTCTCTCTATCTATCCTGTCTTTGTCCTTTCCTTGTATGAAAGAGGTGTGAATGGTTGCCTACCCTATAAACGGTTACCTATGGCATGTGTGTACTGAGGAAGTAGGACTCCACACCCAAATAGGGTTCAGTTGAAAAAGTGGAGCAGCGCACCCCATATTGCCAGCCTAGCTGGCACACGACAACAACAAAAGTGCAGATGCCATTTTATTCGATCATACAAGTCGTTTGTATGTCTGACCATTTGGAGTGACTGAACAATACCCAGCAAACACAAACTGCCAGCAAAAATCCAGGCCGCTGCTGGCCAAGCCGGTTTTTTGTTGACCACGGCAAGCCACTCATGATTGTTTGACGGCCCAGCTCCGGCCATTACGGCCACGGTTGAGTGCTGGCCAAAATAAACCGGGCCGGTGCTGGATGATAAGTAGTGGGCCAACAGATTCTGGCCATTGTTTGCCCTGAAGCTGTTGGCCAGCAAAATTAATGCAATTAGTTTAAACGCTATTTTTTAATTTTACCAGCAAGGACTATTTTTTCCAAATAAGAATTTTTATGTGATGTTAATTAATTTTCAGGTAACTTCTTACTTTTTAAACCCTTTAAAAAGAATTTTTCAGAAAGAAATTTAATTTTCATATTTATTGTGTATACCGCGTGACAGTATGACGTCAGATAGTGCGAAGTGCTTGAGTCAGCGTCGGCCATTAATGTGAAGAGGCGGAACATTCGATGTTGTGTCTGTGAGCAAAGAGAAATATATGATAAGTATGCATTTATTATTGTTGTTTTTATCAGGATAGAATTGTTATGAATGATGCAAGAATGATATATTTATTTTATGTTGAAATATTATTTAATTACTTGTTAAGAAAACTTGATAAACTATTGATAACATGACAAAAACAAAGACATTGGAAAATTTTTTTAACTGTAGTTTTAGAATAATTTCATTACCATGTTAGGAATAAGAAAACGCATCATGCAGAAGCATTTTTTTCATTCCATATATTATTTATATTTAATCAATTAGTATAATAAATTTTTCAATGCTCAATTTTGGTTAATCGAATTCGATTGCTACACAAGGCTTACCTATTTATTACATTATACATGATTATTATATTTATTACATGATACAAATACATGCATGTATTTGTTTCATGCTTACTTTTTCTTTCGCACCATCGGTTAATACAATTTTCCAATATATATATACTAAAAGTTTAGAGTAAGATTAAATAAAAAATAAAATAATATTATTTTTCAACTAAACAGGCTAGTGAAATAAGAATTACATTATTTAATGTCATAAGGAAATAAAAAAGAAATTATATTTTTTCAAACAAATAGTATTTGGGAAATGTAAAATTCCATTATAATTAATATGCAACTTTGGTTAAAATATGAGAAATTTCTTTGTGTAGAAAGAGGTAAGTTATTGTCAAAAATGTATGACTCTCTCTAAAGCAAATTATTAAAGTTACAGAAAAGAATAACTTTTTCTCAATGAATAATTTTTTCTTGATTACTTATAAAATGAAATTTTCTTAATGAGGACGAGGAAATTTGTCAGAGCCCCGAAGAAGCAGACTGAACATGAGATTGATTTCTAAACTTAAGCAATGACATAGGTTAAAAAGAATACGGTTGAACACTAAACCAATCGAATTTAATAATGTTAGTTGCTTTGTCACTCGAATATTGCACTTAGAAGGTATTCTCTTTTCTGCTTTCTTAAAAAAATCACTTAAATTACCCATTCCCCAAAGATACTTAAGTAATACTTAAACATACCAATTATTCATAATAATTATAGTTGAAATTTTGTGATTTTATCTTCATATCACTTATATATGTAGTTTGAATATGAACAAAAGTCTCAGATTAATGTATTTCCGATAAAAAAATAAAATAAAATGAATTATATAAATTCTTGTGTCTTTAAAGATTTTCATTAAAAAGGCTTATTACGTTTTACCAAAGAAGGTCACTTAAATTTTCCATCCTCGAAAATGCTATTCTTATAATGTAAAAAAAAAAAAATGTGAAAACAATGTCATATGTGAAACAAAAATGTCATATTAAAATAAACTTAAGAAATATCTTAGGTTAATTCTGGCTTACTTGAAAAAACAACAGTAAATGTTTGCTATTTTTACTCTTCTTTTGTGGGATTTTTATTTTTATTTTACATAATAAAGTCTTGGAGAAAGATCGAGAAACCGCTTGATACAAAAGACTATTTAATTTCTTATTAACTAGATAAAATTAAAAACACTGAAACCACATTTTTTTCATTTTTATGAAAGCAATGTGCTTAAAAATATAGTGGCTAAGAAAACATTTTACTCAACACAGCAATAAAAAAATTATCAGACATAAAATGATGAAGGTGTTATCAATGAATGATTAGATAGCAACGTTTACTACAGACAGTAAGTAATTGAAAAACTCTGTCTTCGACTTGTAATTCTTTATTTCTAATCCAATCTCCTGTCCCCGGTGTGGATAAAGAAAAGAAAGCAGAAAGACAGGCACGCGATGTTTCGTCCCTCCAATCTGCATAATGATGCCACTCTAGGAATGTAACCTTCACCTTCTTTATCTTGCTTTTAGCACCGACATCGTTTTCATCCAGACATTCATTTACCCCAATAGATCTTTACTACAGAAGCTTATTAGAAACTCTCTTTGACAAGGGCTTTCTTTCCAAGAAATTAGTTTTTTTCTTCATTCAGGTGGAATGAACCAACAACTTACGAAGTTTGTTTTCTGGAAATATTTTAGAACAAGATGTTGGTATAACATTTAGAGACACTTTTTTCCATTTATTTAACATAACAATTATGTGAAATTTGTAATTTATTAAAATTTAAAAAAAATATTTAATATGTAAATGTAGCATTTGTAATGGAATTTTAACTATTTTTTATGTTTTTAATTAATTTTAGTTTTTAATTAATCCATTCAAAAGAAGATTTTTAATTTTGTAGAGAAGAATGAATTATTTTGTTTTTCAGAGAGCATTTTATCCTAAAAATATTCACCACAATTTATATTATGGATGTATTTCGTATAATTAATTTTTGAGTTAAATTTGGGAAAAGTGGAGACATTAACTATAATGAAATATAAAAAAAAATCTGTCAGAATTTTCGTCAAAGTTATTTTTTTCAGATTTTCATTTGAAATACTTGATACCACTTTAGGTATCAAGGATGTCTCGTGGTAAATAATCAGTCACGTTTTCTTATTTAACAATGAATTAGCTTAAGAATATTCTGTGGCCTTATTATTTATAATAGTATTTCAGAAACTTGAATGAATTCTGGAGTATAGTAGCAAGAACCAAACACTAAGTAGGGTAGATAGATATTGTAAATTACATAGGAATTCCAATTCAAATTGTATTTAATAAATCAAGTCAAGATTATGAAAATGAATCAGAGTTATAAATTTCATGCCTTTTACATGAGTTCTTTGGAACCCAAATTCGTTTGAAGATCGAGAATATATGTTAAGACCTTTTGGATAAACAAAACTACACGACAAGTATACAGATTTAATGATTTATGAACCATATAAAAATAACTTGAAATGGTGACGTTTAAGTCGAATCGGTCAGAGATTTTTACTTGAGATATATATGTATGTATATATATATATATATATATATATATATATATATATATATATATATATATATATATATATATATATATATATATATATATATATATATATATATATAATATATATAAAGCATGTTTAGAAATATTATAGGCAAAAATTGAAAGATATAAGAATAGATATAAAAATTGAAAATACAAGAATAGATATAAATATTCTTATGCTTAGTAATACATTCAGCGCAAAAGCAGCTTAAATATAATTATTAAATATAAATAATAATAAATTTCATAAAATTAATCAAAAAAGAAATGGAGAATAATAATAAATTTATAAAATTAGTCAAATACCAAATGGAGAATAATACATTGAATATACGAAATATTGTAAACAGATGGAAAATATGCTCAATAGATAATTTAAAATTTCAAAGAAAATAGAATAAAAGGATTATGGAACGAAGTACCAACATGGCCAACATGTGGTGAATACCCCATGAAGACCCAGGCCAGCATGTGCTTAATACATCCTGAAGAAGCTGGCCATGTTTGTACTTTATTCCATTTTCCTTTTAATTCTATTTTCTTTGAAATTTTAAATTAAAATTTTCTTTTGTTATGTACTGCTGGTTAAAAGCTTTTTCACATCATTGATTGGTAAAATTTTCTATGTTTTAATAGAAACATTAATTTAAGAAATACAATATATACTTATTTGTTATTTCTGAGAGTTATTAATAGCATTAAAAAACTATTTAACTTGGAAAACCCTTGAAATGTTTTTCTATTTAGTTGTTGTTGTTACTTATGATACTTGGACAAGCCAAGCTCGCTATGCCTTTGGCTGTGCGAATTAAGTCAATAGAGAGCGTCTTTCGTTTGGATCAGAGCACCACGAAGGCTTAAAATCCCCGTATATCTCAAGAAATGCCCAATGGATATACAAATAAATGGTTTCATTTAGTAATAAATTACATTCCTCGACTAACTGTGGTATTCCTTTTATTATATAAAATATAATTTAGGAGAAAAATGAGTTTTTGTGTAGTGCAATCTTATGTGCGGGTGACTTTTAATTCTCGCTTATTTTTATTTCAAAATTCCCGTATATCTCAAGAAATTCCTAATGGATATACAAATAAATGATTTTATATAGTAGTAAACTACATTCCTAGACTAACTGTGGTATTCATTTTATGATGTATGACTTTGCTCTTTTTAAGGTACCTCGTCATTTTGAACCACGGTCAGGTGACGAGGCGACACCTGAGCTGGCACCCACCTACCTGTCCACATCCACGCCAAACCAGCGGAAGGACTTTGGACGTCACAGATTAAGCGTGGACAGGTCCCCAACCCACGGAGTTGCAGCAACCCAGTGAAGGAGAGTACACCGTGGTCACCCTCCCAACCACTGCCCGTGGCAAATGATGCTTCACTTTGCTGAGCTTACAGGAAGCGGCGTGAAGCTACTGAGCCACTGGAAGATCATTGCTATTTAGTAAAAGAGAGAGAAACAAAAGATTACCAATACATTTATATAGTTGGCATTCAATGCGAACTAAGATTCATTCACTGCAAATACATTTAAGCCATAGAATGATCTTAATTGGAGATTCTATTAAATGTGTGTATATTAAAATCCAATAAAAAAAGTCATAGAAATCAATTTCCTTATAATTCTATAAAAATGTTTCTGAGCATTTTGTAGATAGCTTAGATAAAAACTCATGAAAGAAATACATGATTCATATTCCCCATACTCTTTCAAGATGTGTTTACTTTAGACTTCGATGAATATATGATCCAAACAAAATGTTTATCTTTCCAAATAACTTTGTGCATGAAAGGGAGAGCCGGTTTATTTAGCTAAAACATGAATTCAAATCCTTACAATGCAAAAAATGAATAAAAAATCTTTCCATAGAAATTCAAAAACTGACAAAACTTCAAATCTTTTCCATCACATAGGACGTGACAAACAGGTGAAAATCAAGTTAGATTTCAAGTTTACTTTTTGATATAAAATGGAGAAAAAAATTTTCATATATTTTTCAAATATGGAAGGGAACTTTTCAATGCTTTGAAAAGTTTTTATACGCCATATTTTCTTTTGTAGATTATATAACAAATACAATCATTGAAAAATGCTGTTTAATGGTATTGAATTGTATTAACCAAATAAAAACTGCATTTTGTTTTCTTATGAAATATATCTTTTCTTACTGGATTATGTGCGAACAGATTTAGAAGAGTAGGGTATTTTACAAAAGCTTTGCATGTTTCTTGTTTTATTCATTCTCAGCTTATGCTTGTTTTATGATAGAAAAGGGAGAACCTAAATATATATCTGTAGTACTTGTCTATAAATATGAATAGGAAAACTTTTTCATAACCGTTAAAATGTAATAGATTTGTACAAGAGGAAAATAATAAACTTTATAAATCAATCATCGGGATTTTTGGTTCAAAAGAAATAAATATAAATTTTTAAAAAAAAATGATTTGTCATCTGAAAATAAATACAACTTAAATTACGGACTAAATAGGAAAAAAAGATAAATAACATATCAAAATTTTTATTTAAAGCTTTTGAAATATTGTACCGAATAATCTTAATTAAATGGAATTAGTAGCTTTAATATTCATCAGTTGAAGAAACCATCAAAAGAATAAGTTTCTTCGGAGTTGTCAATTAAAAAATCTTTTAAAATAGTTTAAATTAGACATAAATTTTATTATTAATGCTCTAGAGCATAGATTGCCAAAGAAGTCCAGCTGGACCCCCAGGGGTCCATAGGAAACTACAAGGGGTTCCACAAAGAGGTGAAAGGAAAACAGGGGTTAACAAGTTGTAAGTGTGGGTCCACGAAATTTTTTCTGGTTTTCATAATAAAGATCAAACATTTTGGCTTGGATTTATCCACCAACTTAGGCCAATAACAGCATTCATTAGGTAGGTCTTCAAAAATATTTGATATTCAGTTCAAACACAGAAATGAATAGAACAATAGATAATAGTGCACGAGTGTACACCACATGTCGAAACTTGCAAAGTACAATCCGTGCGGCGTCTCTTTAAAAGTAAGACCATTTTTTTTTATTGTTGATTTACATTTTAGAGTTCATTGTTAATTTTTTGTCAATCATTGATTGTTTAAAATAATAAATGTTCATAATTTTGTAGAACTACAAGTATTATTTTGATATATAGGATACAAGAAAAGTGCTATTTTTCCCCTTCTTAATACCCCCAATTTAGGGTGATATTTGTTAGGAGTTTCGGGAATACAGTATCAACGCAGCAGCAGGTGGTCTACCGAAAATAGTAAAACTTTGAAAGTGGTCCACGAGAAAAAAATTTTGGGAACCCATGCACTAGAGATACAAAGATTTTAGGAAAAAAGCACTTTATATATTAAAAATATAGTTTCAGTAACAAAATAAGGTTATGAACGTATAATGTAAAACTCAATGAAACCAATTATTATTGAAATCTAACCATGTCACGGTAATCCTTTTATCATTGATTAGACTATAAGCGGAACAACGAAAAGTCGTTAGAAATCATTATTAAATATCATCAGCTTAAATATTTTTAGGATAGTTTGGCACAGATGTCATATAATAAAGAATGCCAAATTTCGAGTTTGGTAATTCTTTTGGCGGATTTTCCTATGTATCTGGCAACCTGATTTTTATTACGTCATATATATGGAAAGCTATAAAAATTATGCAGTGAATTCTATTTTGGTAACCCTAATATTTACGTCATCGCGCACATCACAATACGTTACCTTGGCCAAAAATATTCAGAATTTGAAATCCTGGATTATACGGTATTTGCGCCAATATATTTTTTAAATGGTGAACAGTGTATCCGTATTGCAAAATTAAAATCCTTCATGTATTTTTTACACAGTTAGACGTGCGGATTAATAAGCAGAAATGCCTCATTTATCCTTCGTTACTCAACAGCGTCTAAGAGCAGTATCGATACTTTTTACAAGAACGATTACCGTCCAACCACTAAATAAGTACAGAGTTGAAGGCAGATGTACTTGCATTATAATTGATCTTTTACTGTATGTCTTGCCCAGAAGGATAAGTTATTTAGCAAATGTTGCTACATCTTACTTCATTAACTTGAGTGCATTTTTTTGACAAATTTAAGCATAATTCTAAAAACATTTTCAGTATTCTTATTAACGATTTCTTATGGCATTATATTATGCTTCAGTTCAAACATTTCATTTAGAAATTTTCCTGAGTATTCAGATATCGGGTTATAGTTTATTACTCTGCTTAAATCCAATGGTCATATTCGTAAATGCTTAAGAAGGTAAACCCATTAATAAAATTTATGAATTATTATTTCATATGGATTTTGTTCAGAGTAGCATGATAAAATATGTTACTGTTCCCGAATTTATAAGTGGGATTAAAATATTCATTTATATTTTAATCATGACCATTTGTCTCGATAAAAATTTAAATTTAGATAATGAAAATACAGGCAAAATCGTTTTTGCTCCCAAGTACATTATGTAATTCCATATTACATACTATCGGTAAAGTATTTTAAAATAGCACGTTAATTTTGTAGACAGTTATAACTAGAAATTTATTCATTTTCTCTTTTGGCATCAAGAGTGATAAAACTCATTCTCAGTGATAATTTGTTGATGGATTAAAATTTTTTTATTAGTTAAATATGTTAAATATAAGACGGATTGTAATTGTGAGTTTCCCCTTGTTTTACCTATTTTCTTTTTTGTGAGAATTTCGTTTTCTTCGAAGACCGCTACGCTATTACAATAAGAAATTATAATAACGATTTTCATGATCATTGTAAATGATAAGCATGAACGGTTCTCCATCCTTTTGTCAGCTAAAGAACTTTGTATGAAGTTGTTGATGCATTTTCATAATTAATAATATTTTATCAATTGAAAACGTGCCCTTATAATTCATTGAAAGTAATTATATTTTTCGGTTAAGCCTCTAAACTACTTCCCTAACATTATTTCTTAATGTCTAGCTGGCAGCCAAATGGTTGGCGTCCTAGTCTTTGATTCAACAGTTCCTGGGTTCGAATCTCACAATCTGTCTTGAACGTTTTCAGTGTCTTGTTTTAGAGTTCACATTAAACTATATGCCATTTAAATAACAATTAAATATGACTCTCAAGTGACAAACAAGCCAAGAACGCCTGGAGTTTCTCTTTCTATTTATAGATGAACATACATGATGTTTTGGAAGACTCGTTAAGTGCCATAATATTGCTCTTTTAAATAAAAATTTTAGAGTTATGCTTATTGTTGATGCAAGTAATAGCAAATAATTAAAATTTTCATATTAAAACCAAAAGTTAAGTTTAATTGCACAAATGTAATAAGAGTTAATACATTTAGAAATACAATGCTGGCCATCCAAATTGAACTACCAATTAAGACAAGGGACACTGATTGTCACTTAGGGCGACGGAGTTCCTGTGCTCCAGGCACGCACCTCCAATTTATTAAATTTGGCTGCCAAAGGGTTTATTTGTTGGTGAGATATCACACAACAAAATTTATTTTGTAGGTAACATGTCGACAAAGATTAAAATGACTAAATTTATAGAGTTCGGTGAAGTGTGGTTCCTGCCAAAATCAGTAGCCAGAGAAACTATTGATTTTGAAGATACTACAGATTTTTGATATCACAGAAGAAGAAATCACTGCTGCCACACACTTCGGCATTGATTCAAAGTGACTTTGGATGTATTCTTGGGGTACAGCAGACCAAGCAACTTCCACACGTAGTCAAAGTTGATCTGGTGTGGTACATGTTGATGTAATCTGGGGTCACTTGCACAACTTTTGCTACAATTGACCGAACTTGAAATTGTCGAAATCTCCAAGCTCTAAATAGCGCTTTGAAGTGGCGCTACAGGCGCACGTGACCTGCGTCTGCGCTCAAACTCTAATCATTTGCATATCCCACCTCTGTTAATGCATGTTGCAAATTTCATATTATTTGCAGGCTTCCTTCAAGATGTTGGATTTACGGTGGTCAGCAGTGTATTTCACTTATTATTGTATAATCTTATTTTGTGATTCTCTCTTTGATCACTTGACAATCAATTTGTGCATATTGACAAGTAATACAAATAAAATTGGCTTCTTAAATTATATCAATGTTTATGCAGGAATTAAGAGTAAAACTCTGGAATTGAAAACGTGAAAATTAGAAATATCACCAATCAATTACAACCTCCTATTCATACAAGTGTTTTAATATTCTTACAAGTGTTTCAATATAAGTAATTCGCATCAAAAGTATTATTATGAAACAACATATCTTATAATTGCCTATTAGTTTTCTGTTTTCAATGAAAGTAATTTTGAATTATTAAATTATTTTAGCTTAGTTGAAAAACGAATGCTTCTTCATAATTTTTTTATAATTTATGTCAGAGTCAGTTTCCAATGTTGAAACGGAATTTAAAAGTTTTCTTCTTATTTGAATTGGTTTTTTTAATAGATTTTTCGTATAATTTGATGCATTTTATACATATCTATTTTGCAAAAATAATTAAATCAATATAAAGAGAAGACAAAAAATGTGTATCCTTTAATTACTTACTGTCAAAAACTTTAAAAAAATTAAGTTATATTTTCACAAAATGCTGGAGTTTATAAATGTCTTAAGCAATAACTATATAAGTTGTATAAAGTAAGCACATTGTCTAAAAAGTTCCATTACTTTTTGTACCAAATAAATTCTAATAAGATTTAGAACTGAAATATAATTTACATATTTAAGTAAAATATTAATTTAATATTTTTAGAAATAATTTCCATTTTACATAATTCGGTCAATGTATTGTGTTTTATAAGCATTTCTTAAGGATGTGTGAAAGAAATTAGATTTGTTTAGAGAAGTGATATTTTTCTCGTATGCCCAATAATATTTTGAATAAGGTTTTTTTTTTATTCTCTTACATTGCATTTATTTTTTTAAAAAAATTACAGAAAACGAAAGTGTCAAAAATGTTACTGTAAACAGAAACACTTTGAAGAAATTCACTTATAAAATCATCGATAAAAGTTTTTTCATAACTTACTCGTTACAGTTGCATTTAGAGAACTTTATTTTTTCATTTTCATGTGTTTCCATCAAAGGAAATTCCATTTATTCCTTAAAAACTGCTTTAAAATTGAAACTAAGTGGAAGGAAATATAAAATTTCTTTTCCGTTTGATAAACTACAAATTCTGGTAAATCAATTCAATATTTTGTTAAAATGGCATAAACTTGCTTATTGAATATCGTCTTATAATACATGTTGTTTTGAAATAATTTGGTTTGAAAATGAAGCGAGAATTGATTGTCTAGCAAAGTTAACTCAGTGTGAAAATAGTTTATCGGTAAAATGTTTATGAAAACTTCATACTTTTGAAGGTTTTAAAATTTTCTATACACTTCGAAGAAAAATTAAAAATATTTTAACTGGAAGTGGTGGATGATTGATTCTATTATTTGTATTATATGGATATTTTACATTAATAATATTGTTTTATCTTTTAAGAACTTAATGAATTCAACTTTACACCTTATTGTACTCATATTTTTTCTTGCTAATGGAGTATTATTTACATAAGTTTCTTTTCATTAAAGTGTTCACATAATAAAAAAGAATAAAAACATGATCTACTTAATTTTGTTCCAGCGATAATATAAGTATACCTCTGTTTAAATCAAAATGACTGAAAAGGAATTGAAAGTTTTTTATATTCATCAAATAGATTTGTTAACTATAAGAATCAAGAATGTTTCAGAGATCAGTTGTTGATCCAGTCCTTGCTAGCTCATCAGCTAATTCATTGCCAGGAACACCAGAGTGCCCAGGCACCCACATTAAAGTGGTGGGGTTATTATTAGCCATGTTTAATAAACTTATAGACTCATAAAAATATTGTTAAATCAACAACATTGATGTTTAGATTGATTAAAAAATCTTTATGATCTTATACCATAGGTTACCAAAGTGGTCCAGATGGACCCACAGGGGTCCCCAGAAGACCACACGGGGGTCTACGTAGATATGAAAAGAAAACAGAGGTTCATAAGTTGTAAGTGGGAATCCACGAAAAATTTTCTGGTTTTCATAATAAAGAACAAAAATTTTGGCTTGGATTTACCTATCAACGTAGGCAAGTAGCATCATTCACTAGGTAGGTACTCAAAATTATTCGAGACTCAGTTCAAACACAGTATTGAATAGAACAATAGATAATAGATAATAGGACTTGCAAGTCTCGACATGCACCACATGTCGAGACTTGCAAAGTGCCGCCCGTGAGCCCGGTCGTCCAGGATGGTTGTTTAGATCTGCAAAGGGATGAAATGCAACTTGCGCTATGCTTGCAATCTACATTAGTATAAATACTCGCGAATGCCAAGAATAAAACGTTACTCATTTGTATGATTACCGTCTTATTAAAGTATGACTATTTTTTATTGTTGATTTACATTTCAGAGTTCATTGTTGATTTTTTGTCAATTGTTTGTAATAATAAATGTTTATAATTTAGTATAACCACGTGTATTATTTTAATAAATAGGGCACAAGAAAATGTGCTACTTTTTTTTTCTTCTTAACACCCCCAATTTAGGGTGATATTTTTTTGGAGTTTGGGGAATACAGTAGAAATGTATCAGCACGGGGGTCTACCGAAAAGAGTAAAACTTTGAAAGTGGTCCACGAGATAAAAAAAATTTGGGAACCCCCATGTCCTAGACAATGTATTTCCATGTAGGCCTCTTTCATCACTTGGAAACTTCGAAGACTGTAGTTGTTTTCATGCTACTGAATGTAAACATGTTTGTTGTATTAGTTTCAGTCCTGATATTCACCATTCTTTCTGCAACCAATATCTTCTTCGAAACTTCAAAGGAAAACGTATGGACTTAAAGCTCAACCCCATCTGGATTGTCCAGGATCAGCAACAGCCAATTCACTTGTAACAGATATTAATGCCAAATATCTTCTACTGTGGTGTCATGCTCACAAATCCTGGTCGACTGATAAGAGAAAGAAAATAATGAGGTCTGACAAATCGCATGTCACGATTCCTCCCACAAAAGGCAAGTGCTCTTAAGGTGTCTTGCTTCTGTGTTTGACCAAGATGGTTTCCTTCTAGCTATCAAGTTTGGTGGTAGATCTGTCATGGGCAGTTCATGTCACGGAATCACTGGGAATAGGGGTAAACCAATTCCATATTAATGTGTAGTTTTTGCTTCTTGAAGAAGATACGATTTTCCTTGACGTTGATACAACTATCCATGCCACTGGACTTTCCTAAAGATGTTTTGATGACCATAAAGACAAAAATTAATTTAAATTTAAAATAATTTAAATAACAATTAGCCAACCTCAATATACTCGAGCTGTTGGGGCGCCAAATTTAAAATGTTCAAAATGAAATCAATCTATCTACAGGCTGGTATTTCAGAATACTTTTAACATCTCAGTAAAGAATGGTAAAATATTCTTTTAAACACAATTCACCACTTGTATAAATCGATTTTTAGGCGATCCCAAGCTATATTACATGCAAATACGCTATTACACCATATTCTTTATAGCACAGGATCCTTTATAAATCTAAAACACTTCCATTACTTTGATAACCACCTATAAGTCTCAAATAATAAGGTTCACTAGCAAAAATAAAAGACAGAAATATACAGTAACGATTAAATTAACACTAAGCAATAACTACTTAAAATCTTTAGAACAATAAATTTGACTAAGGATTTTGATAATTAAGAAATAGTTAAATCGTTTAATAAAATAAAATAGAACAAATTAGTAGAAAAATAATTATTTATAAAAAGCAAAATCAAGTAATACAAAATATATTATCAAAAATGTTAAACACATGACTATATATATATATATATATATATATATATATATATATATATATATATATATATATATATATATATATACAGATATATATATGTATATATATAAATATTTGTATATATATGTATATGTATGTATTTATACATATATATATATATATGTATATATATATATATATATGTATATATATATATATATGTATGTATATATACATATATATATGTATATATATATATATATATATATATATATATATATATATATATACAGATATATATATGTATATGTATGTATATATATATATATATATATGTATATATATATATATATACATGTATATATATTTATATATGTATATATATATATATATATATATATATATATATATATATATATATATATATATATATATATATATATATATATATATACACACACAAAATTACACAACAAATACCACCTGCGTGTTCAAGAAAGAACTGCATAGAGAAAAAAATATTCCAAAGTAAGTTGATTTCGTGAAGTAGCTGAATTTTAAGTTGAGACAACGCAACATGAGTAAGACTCTTTTTTTCTTTTGTTATTCCACGAGTGGCTTCCATCGCAACCCATACTTACGAGTTAAGCAGGTATTTGGGTTTGTGCGGCAATCGGAGCACGTATCTCCGTAAATGCCAGAACTGAGATTTAGTTTTCGTCAGATTCTGTTACTTGGGAGATTTTTACCAGAAGTGCAGCCCATGAGAAGCTGGAGAAGAAGGTGCAAAAAAAGATCTGCAGATCGGAAAAATCTGCAATTGATAAAAGTAGCACGCTTCGGATTTTTTCTGACATTTTTATTGGACTACAATTTTTTATTTAATTTTTTCCCCTTTTTTTTACGATGTTAAGAATTTGGTGAGTTCTAACGCAGTGTGGCTGCTTTTTATTTATGCCCCTGAGCCTTTGAAATGTTACTCAGCCGGAAGTTGCAGAGATTTTTATCCCTTTTTTTATTAAATTCAATGTTTCAAATAACATTAAAAATTGTTATAAGTGAAATATTATACCTGTATTTATTATAAGCTCTCTTTAACTGTGACCCTATTTTCATATTCATGACATAATTCAGTTATCTTAGTTTGACTTATCTTATTCACTTATCTTAGTTTTACTTAGTTATCTTATTTTGATAACAGACTTATTATGTATACATATAATAAATTATTAATGTCTATAACTAATAATTTGAAATTTTATTTTAAATGAATCCAATTACATATTATAAAATCACTTAGCATTTTTTTAAATAATTAAATGAAAATGTATCAATTGTTATCTTTAAATATCAATATACATTATACATAATAAATGCTTTAGACTAGAAACTGGAAAACAATATTATGAAAGAAAATGAAAAAATAAATCAATTCAACTTACGAAATAAGTATTGTATTTTTTCGCTTGTATGTTATTTCTCCTTCTTAAAGCTATTTTTTATGCTTTAAGAAGTTTAAGAACATCTAATTAATCAAGTTTAAATATAATTTAAAATTATAAGTGGAAGGCAACAGCAATTTCAAAGCTTCTTTAAAGTCCAGTAGTTAAGTTGCTTCTTGTGGAAAAAAGGTTATTTTTTTCTTCATTTTTTTCAAATATTTTACTTAGGGAAAAATATTCATTATACAGCTTTCTGGGTTTATTTTAATACAAAAAAATTAAGTGCTATGGGGAAGAGAAAAAAATAGAAGTAAGTACCCCGAAGAGTAAAAACAAAATCTATAAAATGTTACAGTGACCAGTGAACCGAAGTTAAGATGGTTATTTTTTTCCATCTATATGTCACTCATTTGATCCAGGAAGGTTTGAAGGATTCTGGTGCAAGGAGGTAAAAACTTTTAAAGCCCCTAATTCTTCTGAAAGAAATTTGTATTTAAAAGTTTTGTTTGAAATTATATTTCGAATCAAGTATTCGCATATATATATATATATATATATATATATATATATATATATATATATATATATATATATATATATATATATATATATATATATATATATATATATATATATATATATATATATATATATATATATATATATATATATATATATATATAAAGGATAATTGTTAATTTTCTTTTCATTTGATTAGTATATATGTTTCTTCTTATCTAAAAATAATTTTTTATTTTTCATAATATCTAAGAACAAATGTGATAAAATACATTTGATTATAAGCTGGAATATAAAGTATTTGTAGTTTATAAAACGTATATAAAATGGACTTATGTCGTAATTTTTGTTAGTTGTTTGCTGTTTACGAATTTGGAGTATCTGGAGTACAAAGTAGAATATAAGCTTAAATATTAATTATGTACCCTATCTAAAAGGTGCAGCTTAAAAATATAAAATACATAACAATTTTTTGTAAAAGTACTTATTACATGTTGAAAACAAAAGAAATTCAGAAAAAATCACTTTATATACCTTTTAAATCAGTATCTTCGTTTAAATGAATTAGACAACTGCGCATTCAACATGTTAAAAATCTTATTCATCGATCATACAGACTTGTATAAGTAAAAATTTGTAAAAAATAATTTGCAAATATATATATATATATATATATATATATATATATATATATATATATATATATATATATATATATATATATATATATATATATATATATATATATACATATATATGTATATATATATACATATATATGTATATATATAGATAGATAGATAGATAGATATATATACATATATATATATATATATATATATATATATATATATATATATATATATATATATATATATATATATATATATATATATATGTATATGTATATATATATATATATATACAAGTGGATGAGGGGAACCAAAATCACAAACATGAGAAAATGTTATTTATATATCATTTTCAGATTTTCAGGACAAATAATTTTTTGCTGCTTTCATGTAAATAACGTTCTGAAGATACATTGTTTAAATATCAACTGTATGAAAATGAAGCTAAAGTAGATTTATAATGCCTCCCTCGTCCCTGAAGTACTGCAGGCTCAAAACCTGTTAAAGTTCAAAACAGTCACCCTCATAAATGATGGCTGTGGCACTTAGAAATATTTTGCAATGTCTTTCTAGCGAAATGATACCTTTGGAGTGATTTCATCAAAATTTCACTGCCTGATTTGCATGATTTTAGTTTCAAAATGAAAAGGGGATGTTTTCAAAATAGTAAGAAGGTCCCTTTATTCCCTACTCAGAGAGATGTTCTCCCTCTAGCTGTTCACTATTCCCAATTATCATTATTTTGTATGTATAGCAAATATAAGTTCATCAAATGTGAAATTTAAACATGAATTAATGATATAAGTGAAGATAATACAAACCAGCATTTAATACTTAGTTCAATATCAATTATGATTTGATTCTTTAATCACTAAAAGGAAATGTAATAGTGAGTAGTTAAAATTTATTTCAGCATCCTTCTTTTGCGACATTATATAAATAATGTATCAGAGAAAATTTCATTAAAATCAAATTATATTAACACATTGCACTGTAGGAAACCAAAAAAAATTCAAGGACTCTTAAAAACGATATACATCCGAAAATCAGAAATGCAAAATCAATCTCTCACTGTTCAATAACTGCTTGCCTTAATGTAGACTAACAACTGAATCAGAAAGTTAGGAATGAACGAAATAAATGAAACCCAGTAACAGTATCTTGAATAAAATGCAAGAAATTAAACTTTAAAGAGCTTATTACAGCATGCTTCACATTATTTTCATTTGATACTTGGATGTCGATCTTATATTAAGATATTTAAACTTATTACTAACATAAAATGTTTGAAAAATATGATATGGGAAGTAAAATTGGTAAACAAAAAATAAATCTCTATGTATGAATGAAAAAGTGAGAAATTGTTGTCTTTTTTCCCTTGTTAAATGCGTTTTAGGGTTTTTTTATATTTCTAATCAATATATTGAAAATAGTGATGTATTTTCATTATAAGGCAATACAAATAACTCTTATGATTTCTTTGTAAAATTTTGAAATAAACACCGTACTTAATATGAAAAAATGTAACTTTAGAAAAATTGTAATTTTAGTTTTATGTACCTTTGCTATGTGAATTTGAAGTTAGATGAATGTCATTGAAGATTAAGAATTCTGCACTTTTACATTGTACAAATTTTTTTATTAAAATTATGTTACTTCGATTTTATTAGAAAATTTGTGCTAAAAAGAAATTTAATGTGCTAGTTATATAAGAATTTAAAATGAATATCGCTTACATTAAAAAAATAAGAAATGATATTTCTCAATTTAATACAAAGAAAACAGCTGCCCAACTTGTCTAGTGGTCAGCGTGTCTGACTGCGGTTAGGGAAATCCTGGTTTCGAATCCCGGTTCGGGCAGGGATGTACTTTCTCTCTCTATCTATCCTGTCTTTGTCCTTATTTTGTATGAATGTGGCGTGAATGGTTGCCTATCCAATAAACGGGTCCCTATGACATGTGTGTACTGAGGAAGTCGGACTCCACACCAAAATATGTTTCTGTTGGAAAAGTGGAACAGCGCACCCCATATTGCCAGCCTGGCTGTCACACAACAACAACAACAAAGAAAACAAGATCCTTTGGACAAAATACTTTCACAAAATATTTTATGACTCTGATGTTATACAAATTATATGAAGTTAATTATAATATATTGCTTTTTTAAAAAAAGACATTTGGTCAAACTATAAACACGCATACATCAAATATTTCTTATACTTGCTACAAAGAATATTAGCTTCAATTCCCATAAATATTTTTCCATTTGATAAATGAATATTTTTCAGCCTATTTTTGTCTTGGAAACTTCATTTTAATAAATTTTATTATTTACCTGCAAAAAATAATTGTCGTTTCGCTTATATATGCAATTTCAATTGGATCGTACATTTTTCAGAAATTATAATTTACAGATGTATAAATGTGCCATGAGTTTTTAAATGCTACTCAGCCAAATACGTAAATATATCTCCCTATTTGGCTTAAATTATACTCTTCAAAATATGATTTTTTTTCAAAGGAAGCAATCGATTGTAAATTTCATATATCTGTAAGTTAATCAAAATTATTTTCATTTACTTAATATATTCTGTAATAAAATTTAATCTTTAATGTACACATAATACGCTTAACAATATAACAGAATTATAATTAGTATTTCAAAATAGACAATTAAGCATAAGATACTTAGTTATAACGTTACTTTAAAAATGAAATTAAAAAATTTGAATATGGTTTAATATATCAATCAGTTTTTAGCTGAGTATACAGTGCTATGACTATAATAGCTCTAAAATAATCTCCTTAAGTGCAAAAACAAACATGACGACAGAAAAGTTGAAAAGAAAATTCCGCAACATAAAAAAATAAAATCCTCATTTGAAAAGAAAGAAAAAGAGAAATACACTTATTTCTAATTTTCTTATATGCATACATAATTAATAGACATTTTCTTCCTTTCTTTTATCATAAAATAATATTTTGCTGTTACCTGAAATTTATGGCAATTCTTAGAAAAATCCAGATACAAGCATGTGATAATTATAAGAGTTAATTTATTTTGGTTCATAAGCTTCATAGCTTTTCCGTATTAATTAGTTTATAATAAATATCAGTTAATTTAATAAATTATGCTGTTAAATTTTTATGTGTACACGAATATATTACTTTCATACAATACGTATTTCTAAAAATAACTTAACACAAGGTCACATCTATAAATTGATTTCATTTTATAATGCATTATTTGTATAATGCTTCCAAAAATATTCCTTTGTAAAAAATGCGCTTACCTAGAATTTTTGATATAAGAATAGGAAAATACCTATGCTACTCTTTGGAATGCAATATAAAATTCTTTTCTTTCAAAATATCACTTAAAAGTGTAACTATCTGGGGCTTTTAATATATATAAGAGTGTAATTACCGAGGTGACATACAAAATTTTGAAAGAAATTTTGAATTTGACAATTTTAGAAATAATATGGGCCGTTGTAGCCTAGTGGTTAGGGTATCGGTCTTCCTTTCGGAAGGGTGGGGTTCGATTCCCAATGCCATCAAAGACCCATCGAGTACATGTGATATACGTGCTCGTTAAATCTGTGGAATCGAAAGTCCTGTGGTCGGTTGTTGAGCAGTTACCATGGGTGCAATGGTCTGGAGAAATTTTGCTCCCCCTTGAGATCAATGCCAAAATTGAGGGAGTGAATCCTCTGGTGTTGCCATCTATCAGAGGATTTGAAGAGCAAAAGCCGTACTTTCACCTTATGGTGCTCTGATTAAACGAAAGACGCCCCCAATTGACTTAAATTACCATAGCCGAGGCATAGCGAGCTTGCCTTGTCCAAGTCTCATTAGAAACAACATCAGAGCTAATATTTTAAGGCATATTATTTTTTTAACGAAATTTATTGAAATTTTGAAATATTCAATATGTGTCGTTGTTTTGAAGCATGGGTATAATAATCAAAAAGACATTTTTACTTTGGATTCATTTAAATTTTTAAGAATATTTTTGATTTTGAACGCAATTATTTGTGAATTTTTGGATTGTTGGCGTAATCAACAAGATCCGTCTCAGTTCTAAAAATGTTCCTGAAATCAAAAATAATGTTTAATTTAAAAATACGAATATATTGAAATGAAGCGACATTTTTGAAAGATAATTAAAACATTTATTTTTGTTAATATAAGTAAATAACTTATCGTTTAGAATTTTACTAATAAAGTTAAAATGAGAAAAAGAAAATACAAAGTTTATTAGAAAAAGAGTATTTTACAGGCGTTTGCTTTTCTTATCAATTTATTTATTAAATTTTTGTAGGATATATTTAATATGTAAGAAAAAATACAAGCACAATATTTCAGAAAATATATTTTACTGTCACTTTTCCTATTTTATCAGTTCATTTGATAAATTTTCTTAAAAAAATTTCAATTTAAGTAATTATTGATTTGGATGATTATTTTTTCTTTTTCTAAAAACATTAATTTCAAAAATCTTATAAGAAACTAACATTTAGATCACAGGAATTCGTTTGAATATTTATATTGACTTACACTTCAATATGAATAAAAAAATAAATAATTTTGCTTGGTATAAATAAATTTACATGTATTAAGAATATTATATGATATAAAAAACGTAACTAAAATTGTTATACTAAGTTGGATTATATGTGCTATCACTTTTTTTAAAATTCATATTTTAAAAATTATTAAATGAGGTAGTTAATAAAATTGTATGCCGCCCAACTTGTCTAGGCTATCAGCGTGCCTGACAGTGGACAGGGACGTCCTGAGTTCGAATCCCGTCTCAGGCATGGATGTACTTTCTCTCTCTCTATCCTATCTTTGCCCTTTCCTTGTATGAATGAGGTGTAAATGGTTGCCTACCCTATAAACGGGTACCTATGGCATGTGTGTACTGAGGAAGTCGGATTCCACACCTAATTATGATTCAGTTGGAAAAGTGGAGCAGCGCACCCCATATTATCAGCCTAGCTGGCACACAACAATAAAATTGTAAATGAAAAGAAAAGCAGAAAATGTCCCTTAAGGAAATTTATGATTTATAAATAGCTTTTATAGTTCAGCGGAAATATGTAATCTATAAATACAATTTTTGTACAAATTATACCAGGGTTTTAGAGTAAGGTATTCCACATTCATCAAAGACACTTGACAAAAATTTATTGATATTTCAGCTTTATGATCAGTTGTAAATAAGAATTTAGATATGATATCAAAAAGTGAATTCTCATGATATAAAATACTTTTGCATTAAAACCTATATGAATACAAGAATCTACAAACTCCATCCAGAATTGTTGAGGGCTCTTGCTGAAAATAAACACTTCAGAGAATAATATTTATTGTTTATCTCTCTTCGAAAATTTTATTAACATTAAAAAATATTCCTACAAGAGCTTTTTTGGAATCTATGTAAAACGTTCAGATATTTTTATACTAAGCTTCCTTTATAAATAACTTTCTTAAATAAGTTCATATGAATTTCAAGTGTGGCATATGAGGCAAATATAAATGTAAAGCTATTTTCTTTTTCAAATAAGCATTTAGGTTAAAAATACATGTTTAGGTTAATAATATTTATTGTTTCTCTCTCTCTTCGAAAATTTTATTTAAATTAAATTATTGTCATTACGAAAATTTTTCAATACTGCAATGTATAATGATTAATATTCGTACAAAAGTTTTTTTGGAATGTATGTAAAATGTTCAGACATTTTATAATAAGCTTCCCTTATAAATATTGTTGTAGTCATGTGTCAGCTAGGCTGGCAATATGGGGTGTGCTGCTCCACTTTTTCAACTGAACCCTATTTTGGTGTGGAGTTCCTCAGTACACACATGCCATAGGGACCCGTTTATAGGGTAGGCAACCATTCGCACTTTATTCATACAAGGAAAGGACCAAGACAGGATATAGAGAGAGAGAAAGTACATCCATGCCCGAACCGGGATTCGAACCCAGGACCTCCCTATCAGTAAACTCTGACCACTAGACAAGGTGGGCGGCTCCCTTATAAATAAATTTCTTATATAAATTCATATAAAGTATTATGAATTTGAAATGTAGCATATGAGATAAATATAAAGCTATTATCTTTTTCAAATTAAATATTCTTGGTTTATATAAGAAAGTCAAAACTCATTGATAATTATGGTTCGTATTCTTACTCTATGAAAATACTTTATCGTTTGGCGAGTGATTTTTAATTATAAGAGAATAGCTTTTTAACATGAATATGCGTGCATCAGCTAAAGTGGTTTAAATCATCATCATTTCGTGCTCAATCGTTGCAAGAGATTCCTAGCAGAACTTAAACCACTTGTTACCTAATGTCACGAAAACTTTCGCAAAGCAAGGGATCCCCACCCTGTCGAAAAGAATTTATTCTGTTACTTCTGACTAACACCTACTGTGGATGAAAAAAATAAATAAAATAAAACTTCTCGTTGAGGGAGGGGTGCGAGACAGGAGACATGTGCGGGGGTGGAGAAGAGTGTCTGGAATAGAGTGAGTGTCGACAAATGTCCGAACATCACATTGGTGGGATTTTCTCCTAATTTACTTCTTTCCCATCATTTTTAACATCTATTTTTTACTCAAGTCTACATTTTTTTTGTATGTGCTGATGTTTTTATTTATTGACAAAAAATCTCTCTTCAACTTTCGCCATTACCTTCTTGTCAAAAAAAATACATTTTTGAAATTTATTTTCTGGCGCAAAACTTTCTAAAGCGTTTGACAACTCTATTAAAACAAATGGTGAGGAAAGTATGTAAGTTAAAAGTTTAAGTATTTCTTAGTTTAAGTATTAAGTATTAAATTTAAGTTTAGTTATTTTAATTATTAAATAAGTTTAATTATTAAATTTAAGTATTAAATGAAGATGTTCAATTTTTCCTTTTATGTATTGCAAACAAGTAAATAATTGCTGGAATTTAATTGACATAGTATTTTCGTTTTTGCAAACTGATAAATTTAATTTGAAAACTGTCAAATATATTTTTAACAGAAAAATGACGAAATTAGAACCGTTAGAGCCATCGGTTAAGTAAATCGCTTTAAGTCATATAATTGAACATTCTTACTAAAATGCTTTAGGAATTTATGAAATAGAATAGTCATACAGCAACCAGTGAATGTTTGCTTGTATTAAACTATTATTTAATGGCATAATTTAAGTATGATAACAGAGCTACTTTATGCCAATTTAAAATATTTTTATGTGATGTAAAGTTTAAGGTATGTTGTTGTTGTCGTGTACCAGCTAGGCTGGCAATATGGGGTGTGCTGCTCCACTTTTCCAACTGAACCATTTTAGGTGTGGAGTCCGACTTCCTCAGTACACACATGCCATAACTCCACATTCATAAAAGGAAAGGACAAAGGATAGATAGAGAGAGAAAGTACATCTGTGCCCGAACCGGGATTCAAACCCAGGACCTACCTATCCGCAGTCAGGCACGCTGACCACTAGACAGGTTGGGCAGCGGTTTAAGATATAAAAGATCATTATAAAATAATTTATCCATAAATTTACTTAACATACAGTTCTAAAATAAAGTATTAAAAAATTGGTACATTTCTTTAAATGCGTTTAAGTGATTATATTCACTAAAGTGTATTATTAATAGTTATAATAATTTATTTAAATTCCACTAACAATTGATGAGAGAGAGATAGCTGTTGACACTAATTTAGGATTACAACGACGCAATGGATGTCAATACAAAAAAGAAGCCTAATATCATTTGGAAAGCAATTTGGATTGTGAAAGCTCTAGAGAAATTTTCTTTTTTTATATTTAGTCTTGTGGTTTGCTTTTTTTCATAATTCATTGATTATAGCAATATCATTAGAGGATTTCCAATGAAAAATAATTTTTTATAGAAAGCAAATTTTACTACTCGAAATTTTTTTAAATTAATGTGAGGACTGAAATTTGAAAACAGAATTGATTGTTTTTGTAATTTATTTATAATTTTCCAACAAAACTGAGAGTTTTCTCATGATAAATACAATTTTAAATTTTAAAATAAAAATTGGAATAAATTCACAAAATTCTATTTTATTCAAATCATTTAAATAAAAATAATACCGAATTTTAATGTAAAATGTAAAATATTTTTTATTAATTTTGCAACCAATTTCTGATAAATTTGAAATTGAGTAGTAAATGGGAAATCGTAATATTTATCTATAAATAGCATATTGTATTTTCTTACTTGCTGCAACTGAAATCATATATTTACAGATGTGACTTTGTAAATATTCTATAGAAAATAGAAAGTGTTAGGCTAGGCTTAATTATGTTCTTCAAAGGAAGAGAATGATATATCAACTATTTATAAAGTTCAATTGGAGAAGAATTGTTGGT